>CM019825.1:0-35682 GCA_009763385.1 Coix lacryma-jobi var. lacryma-jobi | reverse complement strand
ATTTACGTGGATGATATCATCTTTGGTGGCTCTTCTCATGCACGTGTTGCCAAGTTTGCAGATACTATGAGTAGGGAGTTTGAGATGAGTATGATGGGTGAGTTGACCTTCTTTCTCGGGTTGCAAATCAAGCAAACCCGAGACGGGACGTTCGTGCATCAAGGCAAGTACACGAAGGACATCCTGAAGAAGTTCGACAAGGGTGAGGCCAAGCCTCTTACGACACCCATGACGACGACTGCTGCGATGGACACGGACCAGGATAGAGAGCCAGTTGACCAGAAGGAGTACAGGAGCATGATCGGCTCGCTCCTGTACCTAACGACGACGAGGCCTGATATACAGTTTTCTGTGTGTCTATGCGCTCGTTTTCAGGCGTCCCCTTGGACTTCCCACAAGAAAGTGTTGACGGTCCTTATAGTCATAATTAACCATCAACTATTGCATGAAATGACACTAAATGAATTACAAAGCATAGTTGTAGGGTTTGAAACTAACAAGTTCCACGAGTTTTGGTGCTCTCACTTGTTTTGTAGGACATCAATATTTCACCATAAAAAAGTATCTCAAGTGATGAATTGGAGTGCATCATTGCGAAGGGCTCATCGAGACGATCGAAACAGACATATCATTTGCTATATTCGGAGTCCCGGATGAAAAGATATTAATTTCACAACGAAATCTGCAAAAGAAGGATCCAGAAGACACCAGAAGACACCACGAGGCGGCCCACCACGTAAGCCCACTGGGCCAGATCGATCGGTCCCACTTGGAGACTGACCGGTCGGCCACGGAGGCCATTTCGCCTCCGCCTTCTGGAACCTTCTTCCACCGCCTCCTAGGATGCATCTTGCGGATACATGGGTGTATGCCGAGTCTCTGTGTGATGAGTGATTGTCAACGGAGATGATGTGCATGTTCTTTGGCTTGTGTTGTGCAGGTGTCGAGCACGGAGACAGTGATCGATGGCGGGTGAAGGTCAAGTTGCGACGTGCCGTGCCGACGGACCGGGCGCGATGAAGCATGGGCGTGCCGTGCGGCGGACGTGCCATGCCGATGTATCGGACGGTGAAGGGCGGACGTGGACTTAGACTGATGGACTGGAGGCCGGAGGATCAGCTGTGGTGGCTGGCAGCCTGCGACAGCGACAAGCGGAGAAGTGCGATCATGTCGGTGGAAGGGGTGCACAGGCGGTGCATCCCCTCTACGACGCCGGTTTGTTGGTAGAGCCCAGGAAAAACCAACGGTGGACGGTTTCCAGGTTTGGGCCTCAAAACCTGGGTGCTGGGTTTCCAGGTTGAGCCTCAAAACCTGGGCGTGGGCCGGTTTCCGAGTTTGGGCCTCAAAACTCGGGCGCGGACGGTTTCCGAGTTTGGCCACAAAACTCGGGCTGGAGGCGGGTTTCCCGGTTTGGGCCTCAAAACCGGGGGCTGATGGAAAAGGCTGGTTTCCCGGTTTGGGCCACAAAACCGGGGGTGCAGAGTGGTGGCGGCACGTGGCGGTGATCTGAAGGTTGCGTGGAGGCGACGCGGAAGACCGTGCGGGCGTGGCCATCGGATCTACCTACCACCAGCGGGTGGACCAGATTAGCCTTAGGGTTTTCCTGGCCCGCTCTGTAATTAGAGTAGAGAGGGGTAGAGAAGGAAATAGACTTAGGCTAGGTTAGTATAAGTAGTCCAGGGGAGACACCCTCCTCCCCATCTCAGTTTTAGCTATTTCAGTTAGTGCCTTCATTTGCTAGGGTTTTCCACTCTCCCATCCCTGCTTTAGCTAGTTGAGATCCGCAGAGAGACTCCACTCTGTGTACTGTTGATTCGAGGAAGTGAAGCCGTATCCTCACCTTGGATCCCATCTCTTGGTGTCAATTCGCGTTTTGATTTCATGTTCATCATGTTCTTCGCGGATTGCTTTGTGCCTTGAGTTTTCCCGTCGCTTGATCTTTGTGCTCGGTTCATCTTTTGCGATTCCGTTTGAACTGAGTTGTTCTAGATCGTGAGGCACTTCTTTCCACCGAAAGAAATCATCTCTAACCTCACGGTCTAGGAGATCGATCAAGTTTTAGTTTCGGGTCTCTTTTTCTTCCTTCCCCCGAATTCCTTCGATTCACCGATTTGGAGTTAGGTTCGAGCCATGATCTCTTAGAGATAGCTCACTAACCTCCTTGTGACTCCTCAGATCGAATCCCAAGCCTAGAGCACTTGATTCGGAGGAGATCGGGTTGAATCGCCGGAGTTTCAGTGCAGTTTCGGGGTGACCGGACGCCGGTCACGACTTGACCGGACGCGTCCGGTCGTTGAAGGTTTGAGCGTGTTCTGGTTTTTGCTCTGACCGGACGCTGGAGTTTAGTGGTGACCGGACTCGCCCATAGTCCTGTTCACTACTCGAACGTGCTTGTGACCGGACGCACGGGAATCGACCGGACGCTCGCAGTCACTGCGTCCGGTCAGTTCCAGAGAGGTCCAAAACCGGTTTTTGGCTGACCGGACGCGTCCGGTCCCAGCTGACCGGACGCAGGCAGAGTCCAGTCGATCCAGTTTCGCGCCGTTTCGTTCGCGGTTCGTTCGTTCTTGATTGGACTCGAGTTTCGTCTTTTGCGTTGGCCTTCTAGGGTTGTCTGGTGTCCCGCTGTGCTTCGTGGAAGCATCCACCCTACATCTAGGGTCGTGGACATTAGCAAGCTCTAGGGTTCGCTTTTGGGGTTGAGTTTGGGACAGTGGCATCTAGTTTCCAAAAGGAAATTTTGAAGCTCCCATTCACCCCCCCCCCCTCTGGTCGCTTTCGGGTAGCTTCTCGGTCCTTCAATTGGTATCAGAGCGGGTTAAGGATCTTCCACCTTAGCCGGTTCCAGATCCACCGAAGGCGACATGGATCGTGGCGTGGGCAAACCGCCGTTTTTCGATGGGACGAACTATGCGTATTGGAAGATACGTATGTCGGCCTATTTGCAGAGCTTGGGCGCTTCGATCTGGGATATTTGCAACTCCCCTGATTACGTGGTCTTGGCTGCTCGTGTGACTCAACAGCAGATCGATGAGCACGATGCCAATAGCCGAGCCCGTAATGCTCTTTTCTCTTGTTTGAGCATGGGTGAGTTTGATCGCGTTTCTCACCTCGCTACGGCTCGGGAGATCTGGGACACTCTCATGCGCTTTCATGGGGGCACCTCTCAAGTCAAAACCCGACTCTACGAGTCGTTCAAGCGAGAGTATGAGAACTTTAGACATCAACCTGGCGAGAGCATAGAAAGTTTATTCGCTCGCTTTCAGGTGATTGTCAACAGGATGAGGGCTAACAGAGAGCAGTTGCCATTTGACGATCATGAGCGTGCTTTGAAGCTTTTGCACACTCTTGACCGTTCGGTGTGGGACTCCAAGGTTCAGGCAATCATCGAATCGCCGAACTATGAGACCCTCACTTGCGACGAGCTCTTCAGTAAGCTCAAGTCCAGTGAGATTGATGCTATGGCGAGGGCTTCCTTTGAAAATCCTTCTCGCCCGTCCATGGCTTTGGTTTCCGGCTCTTCCTCTAACCCCTCAGCTGGCTTTGCGCTTTCTTCTCTTTTTCTGTGACAGAGGACCAGCTGGAGTTTTTGGGAGACGACGAGTTGGCTTTGCTTGCCAACCGGTTCTCGCGGTTCCCAACAACCGCATGAACCGTCGTCGAGGAGGAGGACGCACGGGATGCTACGAGTGCGGCGACCCCGACCACTTCATCGCCAACTGCCCCAAGAAGAACAAGCACTTGGGCAAGGGCGAACATGGGCGCAAGCGCGACTCCAAGTACAAGGAGAAGCACGTCCCCCCAAGGCACAAGAAACGGGGCGGCTTCGACAAAGAGTACATCAAGAAGAAGTACTTGGAGAAGCAGCAAGCTGAGCAACGCGCGTTCTTCGCCACGCTCAGCGACGTCGACGGCTCGGATGACGACTCCGCCAGCTCGAGCGATGACGAGTCCGAGAAGAAGAAGAGGATCGAGGACAAGCTGAACGGCCTCTGCTTCTTCGCCGACGACGACGGCTTCTGCACCATGGCGCTGGGCGATGAGGTCGACGGCGAGCCGGAGCGTACCCCTCGGAACGACGACGACGACGACACCTCCCAGGTATCTCTCACCTACGACGAGCTTTCCTCCGGTTGAGAAGTTGACTGCTGCCCTCCTTAGCCAAGATAAGTTGCTTAGGCGTGCCGCTAGAGAGCGCAAGGAGTTTAGGCAGAAGTGGGAGGACACGGTGAAGGAGCTTGAGTTCGCTCGGTCCACCGTGGTAGTGTCGGAGGAGGCGGAGTGCGAGTCGTGCACCGCGCACATGACTGACCTTCTCACTCTGAGAGGTAAGTATGCTGCATTGGTTGGAGAGGTGGATGAGCTCCGTGCTAGGCCGCAGCTGTTGGGTGCGTGCAAGACTTGTCCTGTCTTGCAATCTGAGTTGGCAGAGAAGATGCCAAGATTGAGTCTTTAGTCAAGGCCAGCTCAGATAGCACTTGTGTCACGAGGTGTGCTTTGTGTGAGGGCCTGGAGATGGAGATTGCAAATGTGAAGCATGGCAAGATGCAAACCGAGGAAGAAAACACATACCTTCGGTCCATCTTGTCATGGGTCTCCAGTAGTGAGCCGCAGCTCGGGATGATGATCTCCCAATTCAAGCGAGCTGTTGGTGCCCCTGGTGTAGGTTTTGCTCAGAGTGTTGATCTCTCAGCTTTTGGGAAGATTGGAGAGTCTAGTGGTCTGAACCCATGTGAGAAGCCCAATTCCACCACTACTCCCAAACTTGCCAAGCTTCCCTCAAAGAGCCAGCCAAGCCTATCACCCAAGATGGTGTGGTTGAGGAACCCCCGAGAGCTCCTCCCAAGAACCCAGTTTGGGCACCCAAGCCAAACCACCTCAGAAACAAGCTTGATGCTATGCCACCCATTCGTGAGGAGTTGCCACCAAAGGGCAAAGGCAAAGTGAGCCACACCCACAGCCCTGGTCACCAACAACCCCCTGTGCGTGCGGTGAGGTACCAGTGTGATTTTTGTGGGAGAGATGGTCACTTGAGCGAGTTCTGCTTTAGGCGCAAGAGAGAGGCGCGCAGGGCTCGGGAGATGGAGAACCCGGACATGTACCATCCAGCTCATGGTGGACATGTACCGAAGGCCTAGGGGAGAGCTGCTAGGTCCGGACGTCAAGGTCCCCGGCCTAGGCAGGAGATGAGAGCCCCTAGGAGGGAGACTAGGCCTAGAGGTCCGGCACCTCAGTTTGTTAGGCCTAGGCAGGAGAAGCTCGAGAAGAAACGCTAGAGCAGTTGAGCCCCAGGCTCCTAGGCGTAGATCTCGTAGAGAGCGTGCCCGACGGGGTCCTGCTTTTGCAGGTAACCCCCGACGGGGTCCTGCTTTGCAGAGAGTAAGGTATGGAACCCGTGGCGGAGGCTTAGTTGAGACGCTTCCCCCACCGCAGGTTGGAGGTACCGCGGTGAGAGATTCTTCCCTAGCGGACCACGTTTTCTCCTCAGCGTGGTGATCGCTTCCCTCGTAGACGTGCTAGGAATGGTTTTTACACTAACCCTTCTTTGAGCAGCCGGCCCAACACTGGTTTTCCCCTTATTTCACTAACCCCAGTGTTGGACCGTATGCTCACCCTATGTCTTCTTATTGATGTAGGTGAGACGGTTGGAGGACATTTGGTTGGTGGATTCTGGTTGCTCGAGGCACATGACCGGAAAACGCCAAGTGGTTCTCCAGCCTTAGCCCGGTCGCCGGAAAGGAGTACATAACCTTCGGCGACAATAGTAAAGGTAAGGTATTGTCTCGTGGGACGGTGCGGGTTAATGAGCACTTTGTGTTGCGCGATGTTGCTCTTGTTTCTAACCTGCATTTTAACTTCTTTCTGTTTCGCAACACTTTGTGTGATGACTATGAGATTCGTTTCAAACCGAACCTTAGTCGCATCTTAGATCCTCAGGGCGATCTTGTATGTCTGATTTCGCCCTTTGGGAAAGTTTTTCGTGCGAATTTTCGGAGTCGTTTGGATTCTTCTCGCTGTCTTTTGGCTAGTCTTCTTCTTCCGATCTTTGGAAGTGGCATAGGAGGCTCGGTCACTTAAGCTTCGACTTGCTTGCAAGACTTAGCTCACTTGGCCTAATCCGAGGATTGCCAAGCTTTCGATGGAGAAGGATCTAGTTTGCCATTCTTGCAGACATGGGAAGATGGTTGCCGCTCCCCACCATCCAGTGACTAAGGTCATGACCTCGCACCCGGAGAGCTTTTACATATGGACCTTGTTGGTCCGGCTCGGGTGAGCTCGGTAGGTGGCAAGTGGTATGTTTGGTTGTTGTTGATGACTTTTCGAGATATTCGTGGGTCTTCTTTTTAGCTGAGAAGACCGAGACTTTCTCATTTGCTCGCAATCTAATTTTGCGTCTTCAGAACGAGTTCCCTTTGAACTCGATGCGAGCTATTCGGAGTGATAATGGTTCCGAGTTTAAAAATTCGGATTTGAGAAGTTTTGTAACCGCCTTGTTTGGAGCATCAGTTTTCTTCCCCCTATACACCACCCCAAAATGTGTTGTAGAGAGGAAGAATCGGACCCTTGTTGAGATGGCCAGGACGATGCTTGATGAGCATAGGACTCCTAGGCGCTTTTGGGCCGAAGCTATGACACTGCATGCTACATTTCGAATCGCATTTTTTGAGAGCGTTTTTGAAAAAGACCTCTTATGAGTTGCGTTTTGGTCGCCAGCCCAAGGTGAGTTATTTTAGAGTCTTTGGTTGCCACTGTTTTATATTGAAAAAGGCAACCTGGACAAGTTTGAGTCTCGTTCTTCTGACGGTGTGTTTTTGGGTTATGGCACTCACACTCGAGCTTATCGTGTACTTAACCTTGACACTAACCGAGTCATGGAGACATCAGATGTCACCTTCGACGAGACTCTTGTTTGTCCCTCTTCTCGTTTTGAGCGTTGCAGGTGATCATGAGGTTGGAGAGCCTCTTTTCGATGACGAGGACGAGGGTGCTGAAGGTATAGATGATCCAGCACCCCCTCACCAGCCGTGCCGCGCAAGGAGCGGCCTCGACGACGACTCACGGCCCCGACACTTCTTCTTCCTGGGGGCCGTGGGATCCACCTCGCGCGGGTACCTTTGTACCGGGGTGGAACCAGCTACTGTTGAGGGGGAGGTCACTTCTTCCCGGGAGGCGCCACGACACATCCAGCGCCAGCACCCTCCAGCAGATGATCGGCGACATCGACGAGCGAGTTACTCGCTCCAGGTCACAGCACATCTCGCACTTTGCTCATTCTGCTTTTGTTGCGTCTTTTGAGCCCCGAGATGTTGGACACGCATTGACGGATCCGGATTGGGTCAATGCCATGCATGAGGAGCTAGAGAACTTTGAGCGAAATCGGGTTTGGGTTCTAGTGCCACCACCTCCTGACTGTAAACCTATTGGGACAAAATGGGTATTTAAAAACAAGCAAGGAGAGGAGGGCCACATTGTGAGAAACAAGGCCCGGCTTGTAGCGAAGGGTTATAGTCAGAAGGAGGGGATAGATTATGATGAGGAGACCTTCGCTCCTGTAGCTCGTTTGGAGGCTATTAGGATACTCTTGGCTTATGCTGCATCCATGGGTTTCAAACTTTTTCAAATGGATGTCAAGAGTGCCTTCTTAAACGGCTACATTGAGGAGGAGGTCTATGTCCAGCAAACCCCCGGTTTTGAAAATCCCAAGTTTCCAAACCATGTCTTTAAACTCCACAAAGCTTTGTATGGTTTGAAACAAGCCCCTAGAGCCTGGTATGAGAGATTAAAAACCTTTTTGCTAGCTAAGGGTTTTAAAATGGGATGTGTTGATAAAACGCTTTTTCTCCTCAAGCAAGGCAAAGATACTCTCTTGGTCCAAATTTACGTGGATGATATCATTTTCGGTGGTTCTTCTCACGCTTTGGTTGCCAAGTTTGCAGATACTATGAGCAGGGAGTTCGAGATGAGCATGATGGGCGAGCTGACTTTCTTTCTCGGGTTGCAAATTAAGCAATCCCGAGAGGGACGTTTGTGCACCAGGGCAAGTACACGAGGGACTTGCTGAAGCGGTTCGACATGGGTGAGGCCAAGCCTCTTCCGACGCCCATGTCGACGACGACTGCCCTGGATGCCGACACGGATGGAGAAGCAGTGGACCAGAAGGAGTACCGCAGCATGATTGGATCGCTGCTCTACCTGACGGCGACACGGCCGGACATTCAGTTCGCCGTGTGCTTGTGCGCGCGCTTTCAGGCTTCGCCACGCACTTCTCACCGTCAGGCGGTGAAGCGCATCTTCAGGTACCTTCGTTTCACGCCTGAGTTCGGGATTTGGTATTCTGCTTCTTCCACCCTCTCGCTTTGTGGCTTTTCTGATGCCGATTTTGCTGGTTGTCGCACCGAGCGCAAGTCCACTTCTGGGACTTGCCAGTTTATTGGATCTTCTCTGGTGTCGTGGTCTTCTCGCAAGCAGTCTAGTGTCGCTCAGTCTACCACGGAGGCTGAATATGTTGCTGCGGCTAGCTGCTGTTCCCAGTTACTCTGGATGATGGCCACTTTGCGTGATTTTGGTTTGAGCTTTACTCGAGTTCCTTTGCTTTGTGACAGCACGAGTGCCATTAGCGTTGCTAAGAACCCCGTGCTTCACTCGAAAACCAAACACATTGATGTGCGCTTTCATTTCTTGCGAGACCACCAGGAGAAGGGTGATATCGACCTTCGCCATGTCGATACTCATCACCAATTGGCTGATATTTTCACCAAGCCTTTAGACGAATCAACCTTTAATAGGTTGAGGGGTGAGCTTGGTGTGTGTTTCCCCTTTTAGATGGGGGAAGCATTTTGAGATGTACAGACTGACTCTTTTATTTTGAGGCTCTTTTCTTTTGAGTTTCTTGAGTCTTTCCAATTGGTATCTTCTTTCTTTCAGTTTTGTGTCGGGCATACGCATTTACATTCTGAGCTTCATGTCTATATTCACTAGAATGTAATTATGCTCTTGTTAGTATTGCTCCGATACTTATGATGATGCTTGTAGCTTATGCTCTTTCTGATCACTGTTACATGTTATGAGCGAGCTATTTTTGGAATGGTGCATTATGCCTAATGTATATAAATCTGAAAATGTTCACCATTGAGATATGCAACTAGCATGTGTAGGGTGTGTTGAGTCCATTCCTGCTTTTCATATATGCTAGGTTGCTATGTCTCTAGTTCTGAGTCATTCACTTGCTTGGTTGTTCATAACTTGCTTAAAATCTGAACCAAGTATTGTTGAATTGAAAAGATCGAGATGGGATTGCTTGTCAACACCTCATGGTATTGAGACTGTTTCTCATTGCACTTGAGTTAAACTTGAGCCATGTAGTGTATGACCGAAACCGTTGCTTTAAGCTTCTGATTGCTTCGGCATAGGCTTCGCACGGTTGAAAAGTTAGGCGATGACAAGCTTTCAACCTCTCGCAATCACATGCCAAAAATGAACTTGTGAATTCTTTTACCGCTGCAACTCCGATATGAATTTGAAATCACAAGTATATGCTTCATTCCTATGCATGATGATTGAACTTTGCTAGGGGTAGTTCACCTTGTATATATGCTTAGCACTTGTTTGGATTCCTTCTATACATGTCTAGTGCTATTTTGATGGTGACTATCCTTTGGCTTAAAACTGCTCACATGCTCATATGCTTCATATTTCGTATAAGTGATCAGTCTGAGCCTTTGCTATTTGAGTGCTAATTGAGATGTTGGAGCTATACTGATTAGAGCATCTTTGCACTCTTTTGACTATATACTTGAAGCTCCTAACTTGCATTTTGACTCATATGCATTTGGAAGGAGATCTTGTGTTCAGGGGGAGTTTATGTGAAGGGAGTTGCTTCTCCGATACCTTTTGGCCTTGATAAGTGCATTTTCAACTAGGGGGAGAAATTTATGCAAATCATATGCTCCTGTGTTGATCAACTAAGGGGAGAATCATTTGTCCTAGTTGCTTGCATTTGTCGAGGGGGAGTTTGCTAGTTGTGTTGAGCCGTTGCCTCTGTCTTGAGGGACTAGCAAACGTTCCTAGCTTTTCATGAGCTGTTCCTAGCTTTTCATGAGCTTTCATAAGCTTTTTCATTTGGCTTTCAATTGGTATCGTCTGGTGTGCTTTCCCATTTGGTTTGGGTTGATTTCCAATTGGTTCGGAGTGATTTTCTTGCTAGTTGTGTTGAGCCTCTGTGCCTCTATCTTGAGGGACTAGCATTTTGCTTCTGTTGTCCTCCGATCTTCAATTGGTATCTGCTAGCGGTTGTTGAGCCTGTTCTACCTCTTCTTGAGGGCTAGCTTTGCTTTGCTTGGTTGCGTCGAGCCGTTGCCCATGTCTTTGGGGACCAAGTTTTCGCTTCATCCACTTGACCTTCTTTGGCTTTTGTTAGGCTTTTGGGTCATTGGTTGGGTTTTCTCTTCTCACTCCTTCCTACCTCCTTCTTCTTATCTTCATGATTTGTTGTGGAGTTGACAATGCACTCATCAAGGGGGAGATTGCGGATACATGGGTGTATGCCGAGTCTCTGTGTGATGAGTGATTGTCAACGGAGATGATGTGCATGTTCTTTGGCTTGTGTTGTGCAGGTGTCGAGCACGGAGACAGTGATCGATGGCGGGTGAAGGTCAAGTTGCGACGTGCCGTGCCGACGGACCGGGCGCGATGAAGGATGGGCGTGCCGTGCGGCGGACGTGCCATGCCGATGTATCGGACGGTGAAGGGCGGACGTGGACTTAGACTGATGGACTGGAGGCCGGAGGATCAGCTGTGGTGGTGGCTGGAGCCTGCGACAGCGACAAGCGGAGAAGTGCGATCATGTCGGTGGAAGGGGTGCACAGGCGGTGCATCCCCTCTACGACGCCGGTTTGTTGGTAGAGCCCGGGAAAAACCAACGGTGGACGGTTTCCAGGTTTGGGCCTCAAAACCTGGGTGCTGGGTTTCCAGGTTGAGCCTTAAAACCTGGGCGTGGGTGGGCCCGTTTCCGAGTTTGGGCCTCAAAACTCGGGCGCTGCGGGTTTCCGAGTTTGGGCCACAAAACTCGGGCTGGAGGCTGGTTTCCCGGTTTGGGCCACAAAACCGGGGGTGCAGAGTGGTGGCGGCACGTGGCGGCGATCTGAAGGTTGCGTGGAGGCGACGCGGAAGACCGTGCGGGCGTGGCCGTCGGATCTACCTACCACCAGCGGGTGGACCAGATTAGCCTTAGGGTTCCTGGCCCGCTCTGTAATTAGAGTAGAGAGGGGTAGAGTAGGAAATAGACTTAGGCTAGGTTAGTATAAGTAGTCCAGGGGAGACACCCTCCTCCCTATCTCAGTTTTAGCTATTTCAGTTAGTGCCTTCATTTGCTAGGGTTTCCCACTCTCCCATCCCTGCTTTAGCTAGTTGAGATCCGCAGAGAGACTCCACTCTGTGTACTGTTGATTCGAGGAAGTGAGGCCGTATCCTCACCTTGGATCCCATCTCTTGGTGTCAATTCGCGTTTTGATTTCATGTTCATCATGTTCTTCGCGGATTGCTTTGTGCCTTGAGTTTTCCCGTCGCTTGATCTTTGTGCTCGGTTCATCTTTTGCGATTCCGTTTGAACTGAGTTGTTCTAGATCGTGAGGCACTTCTTTCCACCGAAAGAAATCATCTCTAACCTCACGGTCTAGGAGATCGATCAAGTTTTAGTTTCGGGTCTCTTTTTCTTCCTTCCCCGAATTCCTTCGATTCACCGATTTGGAGTTAGGTTCGAGCCATGATCTCTTAGAGATAGCTCACTAACCTCCTTGTGACTCCTCAGATCGAATCCCAAGCCTAGAGCACTTGATTCGGAGGAGATCGGGTTGAATCGCCGGAGTTTCAGTGCAGTTCGGGGTGACCGGACGCCGGTCACGACTTGACCGGACGCGTCCGGTCGTTGAAGGTTTGAGCGTGTTGGTTTTTTGCTCTGACCGGACGCTGGAGTTTAGTGGTGACCGGACTCGCCCTAGTCCTGTTCACTACTCGAAATGTTTGTCGGACGCACGGGTCGACCGGACGCTCGCAGTCACTGCGTCATCCGGTCGGTCAGTCATCGCATCTTTTCAACGAGCCACCATCACACTGGTACGGTCAGTTCCAGAGAGGTCCAAAACCGGTTTTTGGCTGACCGGACGGTCCGGTCCCAGCTGACGGACGCAGGCAGAGTCCGGTCGATCCAGTTCGCGTTGTTTCGTTCGCGGTTCGTTCGTTCTTGATTGGACTCGAGTTTCGTCTTTTGCGTTGGCCTTCTAGGGTTGTCTAGTGTCCCGCTGTGCTTCGTGGAAGCATCCACCCTACATCTAGGGTCGTGGACATTAGCAAGCTCTAGGGTTCGCTTTTGGGTTGAGTTTGGGACAGTGGCATCTAGTTTCCAAAAGGAAATTTTGAAGCTCCCATTCACCCCCCCTCTGGTCGCTTTCGGGTAGCTTCTCGGTCCTTCAAACACCACATCTTTCAAGCCTCTAACTAGATCATGCTTAATCAATATATTTAATTGTTCATTCCAATATGACCAAGTTTCTATGCCATAGCCAACCCATGCTAGATTTGGTGAACAAACAAGTTGACAATTGAGCTTCACTAGCATTGAAATCAACCAAGTATAGATTTTCATATCTAAAGCCTTTGAATATCAAGTTTGAGCCATCTACACTTATGATCTCTACATCATCAACCCCAAATATGCATTTGAATCCAAGATCACACAATTGAGCCACAGATAGCAAATTGAAGTTCAAGCTCTCTACTAGCAACACATTTGATATGCTCATGTCATTTGATATAGCAATCTTACCAAGCCCCTTGACCTTGCCTTTGCCATTATCACCAAATGTAATACTATCGATCCCATTGTCATCATTCTTGTTGATTGAATTGAACATTCTTGCATCTCCGGTCATGTGTTGAGTGCACCCACTATCAAGCACCCAATGCCTTCCTCCGGCTTTATAATTGACCTACAAGAAAAGGTCAATTCTTTTTAGGTACCCAAACTTGCTTGGGTCCTCCAAGTTAGTCACTAAGCTTTGGGCACCCAAATTGCCTTCTTCTTTGGGCCAACAATGAGAGCACCAATAAACTTAGCCTTCACACCATTTACACCCTTGGTAAGCAAATAACAAGAATCAAATTGAATTGAGGATACATTAGCATTTTTTATTCTTGTTCTTGCAATATTGCTCTATATGCCTGGATTGCTTGCATTTGTTGCAAAACCGACCATTGCTTCTCACAAAACTAGTTTTGTGAGTCACAAAAGCCGCCTTGCCATTCTTGGGGGTATATCCCAATCCCTCTTTGTTAAGAGAGAACGTTGGCTACCCAAGCACTTAACCAAGCGGGCATCTCCACCATAGGCATTGCCTAAGGCACGAGTGAGCTCATTGACCTCCTTTTTCAAGGTCTCATTCTCCACCATTAGTGAGGCATCACAAGTGAAACCATCACTCATAGTAGAAGTAGTAGTGGATGAGCTACATGAAGGGTTAGTGGGAACAACAACAATAGGAGTATAGAAAGATTCATCAAGAATATCACAAGTTACTCCTATGTCACATGTTGGAACAACATCCTCAACCTTGACTTGATCAAGGAGGGAGGAGTGAGCTTTTCCAAGCTTGGTGTGAGCCTTGTCAAGCTTCTCATGGCTACCTCTAGCCTCTCATGAGTAGACTTGAGCTCATCAAGGGATTGCTCAAGAGCACTAAGCTTCTTGCGCAATTCCTTGCACTCCTTCCTCTTCATCTCAAAGCAAGTGTGAGCTTGCTCCAACATGTCCATGAGGTCCTTTGAGTGCTCCTCATCCTCATCACTCTCACTATCACTCTCATCATCGGATTGTACCTTGTTGGCTTAGCCATGAAGCATGAAGGAGTGTCAAATAGAGAAGGCTTGTTGTTGATTGCAATGCTTGCAAGTGCCTTCTTCTTGGTGCTCTTCTTGTTATCATCATCACTTGAGTATTCACTATCGAATGATGCATCACTATCCCATGTGATAACATATGAGCCACCTTTCTTCTTCTTGAAGCTCATTTTCTTCTCTTTCTTTTTCTTCTTATCTTTCTTCTTCTCATCTTCATCATTGTCACTATTGTAGGGACAATCCGCTACAACGTGATCCTTGCTCTTGCACTTGTAGCATCTTCTCACATAGTCTTTGTTCTTGTTGTAATCTCTTCTCTTCCTTGCACCATAGCCCTTCTTCTTCATGAACTTGCCAAATTTGCGCACAAAGAGAGCTAAGGCTTCATCATCAATGTCACTAGCTTCTTCATTGTCACTTGATTCTTGCTTCTTGGACTTGCCCTTGCTCTTTGATGAGGTGGCTTTGAATGCCACACTTTTTTCTTCTTGTCCTCTTCCTTGAAACCTCTTCACTATCTTCATTGTATTGATCTTCGGTCATGACATCACCAAGCACCTCATTTGGAGTCACATTCTTCAAGCCTCCTCTAAAGATGATGGTGCGAAGTGTCTTGAATCTTTTGGGCAAGCAACTCAAAAACCGGTGAGTGAAGTCTTCATCTTGTACCTTTTGCTCCCAAGGACTTGAGATCATTGATGATGACTTGCAATCTATAGAACATTTCCGGAATTGATTCATCATCCTTCATCTTGAAGTTGGTGAGCTTGTCCTTGAGCATGTACAACTTGGCACTTTTTACCGTTGAAGTGCCCTCATACGTTTCTTCTAATCTTTTCCACACCTCATTTGCATTGTCAAGATCTTTGATTTGCTCGAACACCTTTGGATCAATTGCATTGTATATGGTGTTGAGCGCCATCGTGTTGCATTGCTTGTTGATGGAGTCATTTGGCGTTGGATTGGTAGGATCAAGAATCACAAACTCATTTTCTACCACATCCACACCTTATCATTGATTGAACCTAAATACATTCTCATCTTTCTCTTCCAATAATCAAAAGATGTGCCATCAAAGAATGGTGGTTCGCCCCCAACATGGTTAAACACAATTTGAGCCATTTCAACACTGAAGGTTGTTAAGCCTTATGCAAACAGTGACCACGGCTCTGATACCACTTGAAAGGTCCAAAATGGCTAGAGAGGGGTGAATAACCTAATAAAATTTCTACAAAACACTTAGAGCAACTAGTTAGACAATTATGAAGTGAAGCTTTTTGCTCTAGCTCCACCAAGTGTTGCAAGCCACCTATCCAAGCAATTCTAGTATATTATGATCTCTATGTCACACAAGAGCTGAGTCACTACTTTCTAAACTAGTGAGCTAGCAAGAAATAATTACTTCTAATTAGAGAGCTACTTCTAGCAACAATTATCTCTACACAAGAAATAAAGAATGTAATACAATGATAGAGAGATATACTTGAAGGACCGAGAATGCTAATGCAAGGCGAACAGAGGGGGGTGAATGTGAGCTTTAGATTTCTTTTCAGAAACTTTTAGCCTTTGTTCCAAGAATCAACCCCAAATGCAAACTTAGAGCTAGTTAGTGTCCATGGCCCTAGATGTAGGGTGGATGCTTCCAAGAAGCACAACGGGACACTACACGACTCTAGAAACCCAACGCAAAAACCGGAAATCAAAACCGATAACGGACGAACGAACTGCGGACGAAAATGTGCTGATCAACTGAGAACATATATGATGAATGATTGACTTTGATAAGGAAGGTTTGAAGCTTTTCCCGGTTGAGTCATTATCTCGCTATGTGCATAATGCTTATGACTAACCGGTGGCGTTGAGTTGTGGTGTGTTTCTGTGTTGGTGTGCGTGTGCAACATGTGTCTCTTGGCTGTGTTGATGTGCAGGTGTTGAGCTCGGATACAGTGGTCGATGGCGAGAGGTGAAGGTCAAGTAGAGACGTGTCGTGCCGACGAACCGGGAACAGTGAAGGATGGGCATGCCGTGCGGCGGACGTGCCATGCCGATGTACCTAGAGCGGTGAAGGGCGGACGTGAGGCTTGGACCGACGGACCAGAGGGCCAGAGGACCAGCTGTGGTAGCTGGCACGTGGCATTGGCGAGTGAGAGCACATGGGGATGTGCGGTGCATCGGCCGAGTCGGGACGAAGACGATGGCGTCGTGGCACTTGGCGGGAGGTCGGACACGGGCTTGCGTGCGGCGCAAGTGCCGTCGGCCGAGTCAAGAAGGAAGGCGAAGGCGTTGTGCCCGGCATGGAGGCTGGACATGCATCGGCATCGGTGCCGGTGGTCAGGGTGTGTGAACCACATCCCGTCTACGGCGCGGTTTCGGTAGCTGAGCCTCAAAAAGCTACCCTCGACGGTTCCGAGTTTGGGCCTCAAAACTCGGGATGGTCGGTTTTCGAGTTTGGGCCTCAAAACTCGGGATGGACGGTTTCCAGGTTTGGGCCTCAAAACCTGGGCTCGCGGGTTTTCGAGTTTGGGCCTCAAAACTCGGGTGGATGGTTTCCAGGTTTGGGCCTCAAAACCTGGGCTGGCAGGTTTCTCGGTTTGGGCCTCAAAACCGGGGAAGGTCCAAAAGGACGGTCGACGCATGGCGGCGTGGAGAGGCTGGCGCGGCGCGGCGGTGAAGCTATCCACGAGGAAGGCGCGGTGGTCGACATGACGGCACGTGGCGGCATCAGGGAGGTCGCGTCGAGGCGAAGCTACCGGATGTGCGGGCGTGGCCGTCGGATGGAAACTGCTAGAGATGGACGGTTTTACCCCTTGGGGGTATTTGGGTTAGTACTTCATGTTAGGGCATTTGTGTCATTTGGATGTGCGCCTATATATAGATGAAGGGGCTGTGTTGGACAGCCATCCTTGGAGGTGTCACTCTCATTTTCTTTAGGTGAGAGGAGGCTAGGGTGAGAGGAGAGACCGGCTCTTGTTCTTGAGCTTTTCGCCATCCACGCTTTGTGTTGCGAGGAGTGGCTTGTAACCCGACACAGAGTGCTACACAATTCTTCATCTAGTAGCAATCCAAGGATCAATTTCGCCCCTCCTCTTTGTTGGCTGCAATTTGGATCGAATCGCGTTTTTGTTCTTCGCGTTTTCGTTTTTCCCTTCTCGGAGATTTGCCTCGTTCTCCCTCTTCGAGTGACGATTTGCGATTCCGTTTGAATCAAATTGTTCTATGTCATGAGCTCCTTCTTTCCACCTAAGGATTTCCCCTCTAACCTCACGAGCACATAGATCGGGTCGAAATCGCGTTCGTTGTTCGTTCTTCCCCCTTTTCTAGTGTTCTTCCGATTTCTCATGGATTAGTTGGTTTGGAGCAATGATATCCTAGGATTAGCTTCCCAACACGTAGAAGAACACTTGGGAGAAGTTTGGTTGCAGCCCCATTCGATTTGGTGAAGATCCAATCGATTTTGGTTTTGTCCCGAGCTGTTTTTGGGCTTTCTGGACAGTGGCGGACTGTCCGGGAATCATCCCCGGACTGTCCGGGGGTCGGGTCTGTTCACGGGCAGCGAGATCGCTGTTTTCATTTTTGAATGGCGGACTGTTCGGGACTCATTCCCGGACTGTTCGGGGTTCAATAGCGGACAGTTCGTGGTTCACTAGCGGACAGTCCGCGACCGCACAGTTTTGCTGATTTCGTCCGTATCTTTTGCGTACGAGCTCCGATTTATGATCCGTTTGTTGCGTTGGTTTCCTATCTTCTTAAGGATCATTCCAAAGTACTTTTGCCACCATTGGTCAAAGTATTTTTGGTCGGACACTTCCTTCTGCTCCATAGGAGTTAAGTATTCCGCTTTCGGAGTTTCGTTTGTTTTAGCGGCCGTATCTTTTGCGTTCGAGCTCCGATTTGAGATCCGTCTGTTGCGTTAGTTTCCTAACTTCATAAGGATCTTTCCAAGGTGCTTTTGCCACTAGTTTGCCTAAGTAGTTTTGGTCAAACACTTTCCTCTTCTCCATAGGAGTGGGGTGTTTCGTTATCGGAGGTTCGATTGTTCTAGGAGCTTGCTTGTGCAGTTTTTGCCCCGTTGCTTTGGCGCTTGTTTTTGGGGGTTCTTCGGTAGTTCTGTTGTACCTCTAGGACATCTCCTAGGGTCTCCACCTATTTGTAGGTCGTGAACTCACCGGTTGTTTGATTCTTCGTTTGGGGTGATTTTCTGGGACAAGGGCCATCATTTCTCGAGAAGAAATTTGAGGCTCCCATTCACCCCCCTCTGGTCGCCAATTCAGTCCTTCATCAGCACTGACCGGACTCTGGTGAGCGTCCGGTCAGTAGGGATCAGACGCGTCCGGTCGGTTGAAAATCGATTTTGGACGTCTCTGTGTTGGACCGGACTCACGGTATGGAGCGTCCGGTCACAACGTGATGAGCGTCGGTCAGCACAGACAAGCACAAGGAACAGTGCGAGAGGCGAGTCCGGTCATAGAGAAAAGGAGCATCCGATCATAATCCAAACAGTACATAGTCAACGGATTCAACGACCAGACTCTATGCTGAGCGTCGTCCGGTCAGCTCGTGACGTGCGTCCAGTCACCCCGACACTGCCCTGTTCGTTCACCGATTCGACTCGATCTCACCCAAAACGAATCCTCTAGGGATCAAACTTGGTGAGAGGAGTCACAAGGATGATAGTGAGCTACTTCTAGGAGATCATGGCTCGAACCTATCTCCAAATCGATGAATCGAAAGAATTCGGGGCAAAAGAGACAAAAACTGATTCGAAACAAAAATCGATCGATCTACTAGCTCGTCAGGTTAGAGGTGAATTCCTTCGGTGGAAAGATGCCGCCTCACGAATCTAGAACAATCAGTTCAAAAACGGAATTGAAATCATTCCTTGGATTGGGAGAAAGGAGCCAATCACCGAGAAAACGAAAGACAAAAACACGAAGAACACGGCTCAAAACGGTGAATCGATCTCGATTTCCAGCCGAAACTTCCACACACGAGGAGACAATGGGAATCCGGTCCCGTTTCCACAAAATCCAAATACACAGAGGTATGATTAAACTGTCTCTGCGGATCTCAGTAGCTACAGCAGGGATGTGGGAGAGCAGGAAAACCCTAAGTGAAAATAGCAATGGCTGAGATAGTCTGGAGGGAGGGGTTGCCTCTCCTTATATAGCCTAATACAATTATTCCCCTCTACCCTTACAGCTAATGAGCGAGCAAGCTAACCCTAAGGGTATTCCTGACCAACTCGAAGTAGATGGTGATCCGACGGCCACGCCCGCACAAATGGTAGCTTCGCCCCGACGCGACCTCACCGATTGCCGCCATCGCTCTTACTCGTCCTTTTCACGGACCTCCCCCCGGTTTGAGGCCGAACCGGGAGGGGAAACCTGCCATCCCCCGGTTTGAGGCCAAAACCGGGAAACCTGTCGTCCGTCGCCTGAGTTTTGTGGCCCAAACTCAGAAACCCGCCAGCACCCAGGTTTTGAGGCCCAAACCTGGAAACCGTCCTCAGCCCTAGTTTTGTGGCCCAAACTCGAAAACCGGCCGCACCCAGGTTTTGAGGCCCAAACCTGGAAACCGTCCACTCGGTGGTTTTTCTGTGGCTCAACAACCAAACTGAGCCATAGAGGGATGCACCGCCCGTGCACCCCGTCCACCCGCAAGTCTTCACTTGTCGTTGTCCCAGGCTGTCAGCCACCATGGCCGATCCTCAGGCCACCGGTCCGTCCGTCCTCCCTCACGTCCGCCTTCACCGCTCTGGGTCCATCGGCACGACATGTCTCTATTTGACCTTCACCTTGCCTTTGATCATCGTATCCGTGCTCAACACCTGCACAACACAAGCCAAAGAACATGCGCATCATACCAGTTGACAATCACTCATCATCTCAAGATCGGCATACACCCTTGTATCCGCAATCTCCCCCTTGATGAGTGCATTGTCAACTACCAACACAAATCATATGAAGGTAGAAGAAAGAAGGAAGAAGAGAAGAGGAAGCAACTCAACCAACCGACCAGAAGTGAAGCAAAGCCAACAAAGTCGAATGGAGTGAGCGAGACAACTTGGTTCCCAAAGACATGGGCAACGGCTCGACGCAACCAAGCAAAGCAAAGCTAGCCCTCAAGAAGAGGTAGAACAAGCTCAACACCGCTAGCGAGAAGGTAGGAGCAAAGAAGAAAGACAGAAACAAGCTAGTCCCTCTAGAAAGAGGCAAAGGCTCAACACAACTAGCAGACCGCTCCAAACCAATTGAAAAACTGCTTCAAACCAAAACCATATAGGCTGAAAGTTGCTCCAAACCAATTGAACAGCTCGTCAAAGCAAAAATCGAGCAAACTCCCCTTCAATAGTGCATACAACTTAGGGACATGATTTGTCAAAATTCTCCCCCTTAGTTGAAAAAGCACAAAACAAGGCAAAATGCATATGAGTCACTAATGCAAGTTAGTAGCTTCAGGTATATATTCCATAGAGTGAATAGATGCTCTAATGAGTGCTGATCCAACAACTCAACAATAAGCACAAATTGTCAGCAAAGGCTCAAACTGATCACAGAATACGAAATGTGAACATATGAACAAAGTGAGCAGTTTTAAGTCATTCAGAAAGGGTTTCACCATCAAGATAGCACCAAACATGTATAGACAGGAAATTACACAAGTGCTAAACATGTATGAAAGGTGAACTACCCCTAGCAAAGTTCAATCATCATGTTGTAGAATGAAACATAGACTTGTGTTCAGAATTTTATCGGAGTTGCAACGGTGATTACACAAGTTTAAATTTTCAGCATGTGATTGCGAGAGGTTGAAAACTTGACATTGCCTAACTTTCAACTGAGCTAAGCCTATGCATAAGCAATCAGAAGCTTGAAGCAACGGTTTCGGTCTTACACTACACGACTCAAGTTTAACTCAAAGTGCAATGAGAAACAATCTCGATACCATAATGTGCTGTCAAGTAATACCATCTCGATCTTTTCAATCACTTAGACTTGGTTCAAATTTAGCAGAATATGAACATACCAAGCAAGTGAAGGACTCAGAACTAGAGACATAGCAACCTAGCATATATGAAAAAGCACAAGTGACTTCAACACATTCTACACATGCTGATTGCCATTCTCATTGGTGAACATGTTTCAATTTTTATGTTGCATTATGCAGATTCACAGTTCTGAAAAGTAGCTCAGCTCACAACATGTATCAGTGATCAAAAAGAGCCTAATCTAAAGCATCATCATATATCATTAGACCATACACTAATCAGAGCATAGATTCATTCTACAGATTATAGACATGAAGCTTGAAAGATGCAAAAATGATAAAATGCGAAAGCTAGAAATAAAAGAAGTCAGGCTATGATACAATAACCAAAATGTTTCCCCCATCTAAAAGGGAAAACACACACCAAGCTCACCTTTCAACCTAGCAAAGGTTGATTGGTCCAAAGGCTTGGTGAAAATATCTGCCAACTGAAGATGAGTATCGACAAGGTGAAGGTCGATATCACCCTTCTCATAGTGGTCTCGCAAGAAATGAAAGCGCACATCAATGTGTTTGGTCTTAGAATGCAGCACGGGGTTCTTAGCAACGCTAATCGCACTCGTGCTGTCACAAAGCAATGGAACTCGAGAAAAGCTCAGACCAAAATCACGCAAAGTGGCCATCATCCACAACAACTGGGAACAGCAGCTAGCCGCTGCAACATATTCAGCCTCTATGGTAGACTGAGCGACACTAGACTGCTTGCGAGAAGACCAAGATACAAGAGAAGAACCCAAAAACTGACAAGTCCCAGAAGTGGACTTGCGCTCAAGTCGGCAACCAGCAAAATCAGCATCTGAGTAACCGCAAAGGGAGAGGGTGGAAGAAGCAGAATACCAAATCCCGAACTCAGGTGTGAAACATAAGTACCTCATAATGCGCTTGACCGCCTGACGGTGAGAAGTGCGTGTTGACGCTGAAAGCGTGCGCAAAGACACACCGCGAACTGAGTGTTGGGCGTGTCGCCGTCAGGTACAACAGCGACCCGATCATACTTCGGTACTCCTTCTAGTTCGCAGCTCCCATCCTTGTCCGCATCCAGGGCCGTCGTGGTCGACATGGGTGTTGGAAGAGGCTTGGCCTCACCCATATCGAACTTCTTCAATATGTCCTTGGTGTACTTGCCCTGGTGCACGAACGTCCCTCTCGGGATTGCTTGATTTGCAACCCGAGGAAAAACGTCAACTCGCCCATCATGCTCATCTCAAATTCCCTGCTCATTGTATCTGCAAACTTGGCAACCAAAGCATGAGAAGAACCACCAAAGATGATATCATCCACGTAAATCTGAACCAACAAAGTGTCATTGCCTTGCTTGAGGAGAAAAATCGTTTTATCCACACATCCCATTTTGAAACCCTTAGCAAGCAAAAAGGTTTTCAACCTATCATACTAGGCTCTAGGGGCTTGTTTCAAACCATACAAAGCTTTGTGAAGTTTAAAAACATGGTTTGGAAACTTGGGATTTCAAAACCGGGGGGTTGTTTCACATACACCTCTTCTTCTATGTAGCCGTTTAGGAAGGCACTCTTGACATCCATTTGAAAAAGTTTGAAACCTTTGGATGCAGCAAAAGCCAAGAGGATCCTAATTGCCTCCAAACGAGCTACAAGAGCAAAAGTCTCCTCATAGTCTATCCCCTCCTTCTGACTATACCCCTGGGCTACAATTCTGGCCTTGTTTCTCACAACATGGCCATCCTCTCCTTGTTGTTTTTGAAAACCCATTTTGTCCCAATAGGGTGACACTTAGGAGGAGGAGGAGGAGGAAGAAGAAGAACCCAAACCCGATTTCTTTCAAAATTTTCGAGATCCTCATGCATGGAATTGACCCAATCCGGATCAGATAAAGCGTGCCCAACATCTCAAGGTTCAAAATCAGCAACAAATGCAGAATGAGCAAAGTGAGAGATTTGTTGTGACCTAGACCATGTGACGCGTTCGTGGATGTCGCGGATCATCTGTTGAGGTGGGGTGGTTTTGGCGCTGAATGTGTCGTGGCGCCTCCCTTGTTGAAGTAACCTCCCCCTCAACAGTAGCTGATGCCTCCTCGGGTACAAGTGGTACAGCCCGAGGTGGTGGATCACATGGCCCCCATGTAGTAGAAGAAGAAGGGTCGGGGCCGTGAGGAGTCGTGGTCGAAGTCAACCCAATCGGCACAGCAGGTGGAGGAAGTGCTGGATCATCAATCCCTTCAGCACCTTCTTCCTCATCATCAAAAAGAGGTTCTCCAACCTCATGATCACCTGCACGCTCAAAACTAGAAGAAGGACAAAGCACAGTCTTGTCGAAGGTGACATCGGATGTCTCCATGACTCGGTTAGTATCAAGGTTAAGTACACGATATGCACGAGTATGATTACCATAACCCAAAATACACCGTCAGAAGA
Source organism: Coix lacryma-jobi var. lacryma-jobi (assembly GCA_009763385.1). Taxonomy (NCBI): domain Eukaryota; kingdom Viridiplantae; phylum Streptophyta; class Magnoliopsida; order Poales; family Poaceae; genus Coix; species Coix lacryma-jobi. Next base: position 12,356 of record CM019825.1, on the reverse strand, counting down.
ACGAGACTCAAACTTGTCCAAGTTGCCTTTCTTGAGTATAAAACAGTGGCAACCAAAAACTCTAAAATAACTCACTTTGGGTTGCTTCCCAAACCGCAACTCATAAGAAGTTTTCTTCAGAAAAGCACGGAGAAAAATGCGATTGGAAATATAGCATTCTGTGTTAATAGCCTCGGCCCAATACTGCCTAGGAGTCCTATGCTCATCGAGCATCGTCCTGGCCATCTCTACAAGGGTCCGATTTTTCCTCTCTACAACACCATTTTGTGGCGGTGTGTAGGGGGAGAAAACTGATGCTCTAACCCAAAGAGTTACAAAACTTCTCAAAATCCGAGTTCTTAAACTCGAAACCATTATCGCTACGGATAGCACTCATCGAGTTCTTAGGGAACTCGTTCTGAAGTCGCAAAATCAAATTGCGAACAAAAGTAAAAGTCTCAGTTTTCTCAGCTAAAAAGAAAACCCACGAATATCTCAAAAAATCGTCAACAACAACAAGTACATACCACTTCCCCCAACCGAGCTCACCCGAGCTGGACCAACAAGATCCATATGCAAAAGCTCTCCAGGGTGCTTGGTCATAACCTGATTCACCGGATGGTGGGAGCGGCTACCATTTTCCCATGTCTACAAGAATGGCAACAAGATCCTTCTCCATACACAACTTGGGCAATCCTCGGATTAAGCCAAGTGAACTAAGCCTTGCAAGCAAGTTGAAGCTCAGATGACCTAGTCTCCTATGCCACTTCCAAAGATCAGAGGAGGAAGGTCCAGCCAAAAGACAACGAGAAATTCCAAACGACTCTGAGAAATTCGCACAAAAGACTTTCCCAAAGGCGAAATCAAACACACAGATTTCCCTGAGGATCCAAAATACGACTGAGATTCGGCTTAAAACGAATCTCATAGTCATCATCAAAGAGTTGCGAAACAGAAAGAAGGTTAAAATGCAAGTTAGAAACAAGAGCAACATCACGCAACACAAAGTGCTCATTAACTCGCACCGACCCACGAGACAACACATTACCTTTGCTATTGTTGCCGAAGGTGATAAACTCCTTTCCGGCAACTGGACTAAGGCTAGATGGAGAACCACTTGGTGTTTCCGGTCATATGCCTTGAGCACCCGGAATCCACCAACCAAATGTCCTCCAATCGTTTTACCTATATCAATAAAAAAACATAGGGTAAGCATACGGTCCAACACTGGGGTGAGTAAAATGGGAAGTGTACCAGTGTGGGGTCGGCTGCTCAAAAGAATGGTTAGTAGGCAAAACCATCCCTAGCACGCCTACGGAGAAAGCGATCACCACGTATAGGAAAACATGCTCCACTAAGGGAAGAGCGTCCATCGCGATACTCAAAACGTGGTGAGGGGTAATGCTCAACAGCAAAGCCACCGCCACGGGGTCCAAAACCTACAAAAGCAGGCTCTCGCCGGGCACGACCTCCTTGCGGCCTAGGACCTTGAGGCATTGGACCCTAGGCCTAGCAGCTCTCCTCTGAACCTTCGACACATGTACATCATGGAAGGGATGGTACATGTCTGAGTTGTTTATCTCCTTTGCACGGCGCTCCTCTCTCTTGCGCCGAAAGCAAAACTCCCTCAAGTGTCCATCTCTCCCACAGTGCTCACAGTGGTACCTCACCGCTCTCATAGGGGGTTGTGGTACTCACGGTAGTGGGTGTGGATCACTTGGCCTTTTTGTGGCATGAGCTCCTCTTGGATATGTGGGCATTGTGTCTAGTTTGTTCCTTAGGTGGTTGGCTTTAGGAGACCACACTTGTTTCTTGGTGGAGCTCTCGGAGGTTCCTCATACGCTCCATCTTTGGTGTTAGGCTTAAGAGGCTCTTTGGGTGGTATCTTGGTAAGTTTGGGATAGTGGTGGAGTTGGGCTTCCACTCGGGTCAGACCACTAGACTCTCCAATCTTGCCAAAAGACACAACACTCTCCATCCCCTGAGCAAAGCCTACACCTGGACCTCCAACAGCACGCTTGAATTGGGCAATCATCATCCCAAGCTGCGGCTCACCACTAGAACCCATGACAAGATGGTCCGAAGGTATGTGTTTTCTTCCTCGGTTTGCATCTTGTCATGCTTCATGTTTGCAATCTCCATCTCCAAACCCTCACAAAAAGCACACCTAGACACACAAGTGCTACCCGAGCTGGCCTTCTCAAGAGACACAATCTTGGCATTCTTCTCTGCCAACTCAGATTGCAAGCCTGCACAAGACTTGCACGCACCCAGCAACCCTGGTCTAGCCTTCAGCTCATCCATCTCTCCAACCAACGCAACATACTTCCCCCTCAAGGTGAGAAGGTCAGTCATGTGCTTGGAGCACATCTCACACTCATCCTCCTCAGACACGATAATGGATGACTTGACAGACTCAAGCTCTTTTACGCGTCCTCCCACTTCCTCCTAAACTCCTTTCTCTCCCTAGCGGCAAGCCTAAGCAGTTTATCTTGACTAAGGAGAGCAGCAGTAAGCTTGTCAACCTCAGCAGAGAGTTCGTTAGGAGTTGAGTTTGAGATACCTGGGGTCGTGTCGTCGTGTCGTTCCGAGGGATCTCCTCCAGCTCGCCGTTGACCTCATCGCCGAGGGCCATGGTGCAGAAGCCTCGTTGTCGACGAAGAAGCAAAGACCGTTCAGCTTGTCCTCGATCTTCTTCTTCTTTTCGGACTCGTCATCGCTTGATGTAACAGAGTCATCATCCGAGTCGTCGACGTCACTGAGCGTGGTGAAAGAAAGCACGCTGCTGGCTGGGCCTTCTCCATGTACTTCTCCTTGATGTACTCCTTGTTGAAGCCGCCCCTCCACTTGTGCTTGGCGAGGACGTACTTCTCCTTGCACTTGCTGGAGTCGTACTTGTGGCCGTGATCGCCTTGCCGAAGACTTACTTGTTCTTCTTCAGGCAATTGGCGATGAAGTGGTCGGAGCCTCCACACTCATAGCAGCCACCTCGTCCTCCTCCACGGCGACGGTTCATGCGGTTGTTGTGGAACCGAGAGAACCGGTTGGCAAGCAGAGCCAACTCATCGTCTGCCATGAACTCCAGTTGCTCCTCTGTGACAGAAAGAAGAGATGACAAAGCAAGCCTCCAGAGGGGTTAGCAGAAGAGCCAGAAACCAAAGCCATCGACGGGCCAAAAGGATTTTCATAAGAAGCCCTTGCCATGGCATCAATCTCACTGGACTTGAGCTTCTAAAGAGCTCGTCGCACATGAGAGTATCATAGTTAGGCGATTCGATGATCGCCTGAACCTTGGAGTCCCACACCGACTGATTGAGAGTGTGTAAAAGCTTGAGAGCTCTCTCATGATCGTCGAAAGGCAACAACTCCTTGTTAGCCCTCATCCTGTTGACAATCACCTAAAAGCGAGCGAATAAACTTTCTATGCTCTCGCCAGGCATGTGTGTCGAAAGTTCTCATACTCCCACTTGTGCGACTCGTAGAGACGGGATTTGACTTGAGTGGTTCCCTCATGGAAACGCATGAGGGTTGCCCAAATCTCCTGAGCCGGGGGGAGGTGAGAAACACGATCAAACTCAGACATGCTCAAACATGAGAAAAGAGCATTACGGGCTCGACTATTGGCATCGTGTTCGTCGATCTGCAGCTGAGTCACACGAGCAGCCAAGACCACGTAATCAGCCTTGTTGCAAATCTCCCAGACAGAAGCACCCATACTCCGAAGATAGGCCGACATACGTATCTTCCAATACGCATAGTTCGTCCCATCGAAAAACGGCGGTTTGCCCACGCCACGATCCATGTCGCCTTTTGTGGATCTGGAACCAGTTAAGGTGGAAGATCCTTAACCTGCTCCGATACAATTGAAGGACTGAGAATGCTAAAGCAAGGCGACCAGAGGGGGGGGGGAATGGGAGCTTTAGATTTCTTTTCAGAAACTTTTAGCCTTTGTTCCAAGAATCAACCCCAAATGCAAACTTAGAGCTAGTTAGTGTCCACGACCCTAGATGTAGGGTGGATGCTTCCAAGAAGCACAGCGGGACACTACACGACTCTAGAAACCCAACGCAAAAACCAGAAATCAAAACCGGTAATGAACGAATGAACTGCGGACGAAAACGTGCTGATCGGCACTGACCGAACTTTGGTGAGCGTCCGGTCAGTAGGGATCGGACGCGTCCGGTCGGTTGAAAATCGATTTTGGACCTCTCTATGTTGGACCGGACTCACCGTATGGAGCGTCCGGTCACAACGTGATGAGCGTCCGGTTAGCACAGACAAGCACAAGGAACAGTGCAAGAGGCGAGTCCGGTCACGGAGAAAAGGAGCGTCCGGTCATAATCCAAACAGTACATAGTCAACGGATTCAACGACAAAACTCACTGCTGAGCGTCCGGTCAGCTCATGACGTGCGTCTGGTCACCCCGACACTGTCCTGTTCGTTCACCGATTCGACTCGATCTCACCCAAAACGAATCCTCTAGGGATCAAACTTGGTGAGAGGAGTCACAAGGATGATAGTGAGCTACTTCTAGGAGATCATGGCTCCAACCTATCTCCAAATCGATGAATCGAAAGAATTCGGGGCAAAAGAGACAAAAACTGATTCGAAACAAAAATCGATCAATCTACTAGCTCGTCAGGTGGTGAATTCCTTCGGTGGAAAGATGCGCCTCACGATCTAGAACAACTCGGTTCAAACGGAATTGAAAATCATTCCTTGGATTGGGAGAACGGAGCCAATCACCGAGAGAACGAAAGACAAAACACGAAGAACACGGCTCAAAACGTGAATCGATCTCGATTTCCAGCCGAAACTTCTCCACACGAGGAGACAATGGAAATCCGGTCCTGTTTCTGCAAAATCCAAATACACAGAGGTATGATTAAACTGTCTTTGCGGATCTCAGTAGCTACAGCAGGGATGTGGGAGAGCAGGAAACCCTAAGTGAAAATAGCAGTGGCTGAGATAGTCTGGAGGGAGGGGTTGCCTCTCCTTATATAGCCTAATACAATTATTCCCCTTCTACCCTTATAGCTAATGAGCGAGCAGGCTAACCCTAAGGGTATTCCTGACCAACTCGAAGTAGATGGTGATCCGACGGCCACGCCCGCACAACTGGTAGCTTCGCCTCGACGCGACCTCACCGATTGCCGCCACGTGCCGCCACCGCTCTGCTCGTCCTTTTCACGACCTCCCCCCGGTTTTGAGGCCAAAACCGGGAAAACCTGGGCCATCCCCCGGTTTTGAGGCCGAAATGGGGGGAAACCTGTCGTACGTTGCCTGAGTTTTGTGGCCCAAACTCAGAAACCCGCGAGCACCCAGGTTTTGAGGCCCAAACCTGGAAACCGTCCTCAGCCCGAGTTTTGTGGCCCAAACTTGTAAACCGGCCGCACCCAGGTTTTTAGGCCCAAACCTGGAAACCGTCTACTCGGTGGTTTTTCTGTGGCTCAACCACCAAACCGAGCCGTATAGGGATGCACTGCCCGTGCACCCCGTCCACCCGTAAGTCTTCACTTGTCGCTGTCCCAGGCTGTCAGCCACCACGGCTGATCCTCAGGCCACCGGTCCGTCAGTCCAAGCCTCACGTCCGCCCTTCACTTCTCCGGGTCCATTGGCACGACACGTCTCTACTTGACCTTCACCTTGCCTTTGATCACCGTATCCGTGCTCAACACCTGCACAACACAAGCCAAAGAACATGCGCATCATACCAGTTGACAATCACTCATCATCTCAAGATCTGGCATACACCCATGTATCCGCAATACCGACACCGGTAAGGGATGATCAACCACAATATGAATACCAATGAAGTCCGAGAGATAGCCAAAGAGACAATGGACACAAAGATTTTCTCCCGAGGTTCACATGCTTGCCGGCACGCTACTCCCTGTTGTGTCGACCAACCACTTGGTGGTTCGGTGGCTAATAGGTGTTCACAAACCTAGCTCAACACTTGAGTGCCACAAGAACCGACCACAGATGGAGGTAACTCAATGACACGTGCAATCCACTAGAGTTACCTTTTGGCTCTTCGCCGGGGAAGGCACAATACCCCTCACAAATTACCGGGAGATGGCCACGAACAATCACCAACTCGTGCCAATGCTCCTCCGCTGGTCCAAGCCGTCTAGGTGGCGGCAATCACCAAGAGTAACGAGAATACCCGCAGCAACAACGATCCCCAAGTGCCACTAGATGCAAACACACAAGCAAATGCACTTGGAATCACTCAATCTCACTTTGATTCGCGCTATCAAGCAAGGAGATGAGTGGGAGGGAATATGTTTAGCTCAAAGGGATGTCCAATATCTTAGAGTGCCAAGAGAGACCTCCAAAGCCGACCAACTCATATTTATATACCCTCAAACAAATAGAGTCGTTACCCCTTCGAATGGGCTGACTGCGTACTGGATGGACGCGTCCGGTCAATGTTGCAGTAGCGTCCGGTCAATGTTTCAGTAGTGATCGGACACATTTCACTAGCGTCCGGTCAATGTTGCACTGTGCGTCGGTCGCGAACAGAGAGGTTCCAAAGATGTTTTTTAACGATTGGACGCGTCCGATCACTATTGACCGGACTCACTCAGTGTCCGATCACCTCTATTACAACGCGTTGCCTCTCGTGAACAGTTGTAGAGTCGCGTCCAGTCAGATGTTGTATTAGCGTCCAGTCACTGTTTCAAAAGTGATCGGACGCATGTTTGCAACAGCGTCCGGTCGCTGTTTGCAGCGTCTGGTGAAGCCTGAAATCCACGTTTTCAACTCCAGTTTCGTCTCCTTTGCAAATGTGCCAACACCACCAAGTGTACACCTGAAAGGTCCAAATGGCTAGAGGGGGGGTGAATAGCCTAATTAAAAATCTACAAAAATTACTTAGGCAAACCCTATTAGTATAACGAATGGCGAAGCTTTTTGCGCTAGCCTAATAGTGTGTTTCAAGCCACCTATCCAACAATTCTACCTAATATTTCTATGTCACACAATCAACTAGAGCTAATATCTAATGCGGAATAAAGCTATCTAGCTCTAGTAGAAGTATGATATACAAAATGTATATGAGACAAGTATGTGCAATAGATAGACTAAGCAAGCTAATCACAACTAGCTACACAAGGAATATAACAAGAGATATACAACAAGTGATAGTATCTACACAAGAGGAATAGCTCAAAGTAAATACACAAAGTAAACAAGCTAGATAGAAGTGATTTCACCGAGCCTTCGGGATCGTCTAGTAGAAATCCAATCACCGGTGAAATCCACTTGTGATGCCAATCACCAAGAATGTGAATATGAAGACCAATCACCAAGATATGAAAGCAATCACAATAAGCAGATGGGACACCAAGATTTATCCCGAGGTTCACGTGCTTGCTGGCACGCTACTCCCCGTTGTGTCGACCAACACTAGGTGACCCAGTGGCTAATTGGCACAAAGGATGCCCCTTGCCGCTCCGGCGAGGTGAGGCTCCAAAACCTCTCACAATCACGATCGGTGGTGGCCAAGAACAATCTCCTTCTCTTGCCAACAACACCACAACGCCTCCAAGCCGTCTAGGCACCGGCAAATGCCAAGAGTAACAAGAAACTCAAAGCCGATGCGAAGGACTAGTGCCACTAGATTGAACTCTTTCAAATCACGCACTAGATCACTCAATCTCACTTGGTTTGATCAAATCACTTGGGAGATGAGTTAGGCGGCTTGCCAAAGCTCACTAGAATGCTTAGGAATCAAAATGTGCAAGAGAGGCACCAAGTAAGCCGGCCAAGCCCCTTAAAATAGGCCAACCAAAATGGCCTAGCCGTGGGGCAGCAGAATCGGGGGCATCGGACGCGTCGATGCTCAACCATCGGACGCTGCCCCAGCGTTCGATGCTCCAGATGGAGCCACGTGTTCCCCTGATATGAATCCAGCCTGTTAGATCCCAACGGTCAATTCCCTTCGCGCCACGGTTAATGTGACATCGGACGCGCCGATGCCAGGCATCAAAACGCTCCGATGCCACTGCTCATTTCAGCACAAACCTGCGTCACATCGGACGCGCATGCACCATCACATCGGACGCTCAAGCCCTGCGTCCGATGACCATGCAGAGAGGTTCCAGAAAGGGTCAAAACACATCGGACGCGTCCGATGGATTGGCATCGGACGCAGGCCAGCGTCCGATGCTCCCTGGAAGACAATCTCGCGCCACGTCACCTGCATCGGACTCTACAACAGTGTTTCCTCAGCGTCCATTGCCAGCGTTCGATGCTCCTTCAACATTTGTCAGAAACTAGGGTTGACCATCGGACGCTCGGCCCAGCTTCTGATGCCCCTCGGACCAACGTCCGATGCTTCTGAACACACTACTTCTCTTCCGAAAAACGCTGAATCCTGCCTCGCAAGCTCGGCAGGAGGGAGAAGAACTATACACTAGTTTCTCCCACTTCTCCACAACTCTAGAACACCCCCTTATCCCAAAAGTGCCAACACCACCAAGTGTACATCTTTAAAAGCATGTGTGTTAGCATTTTGCAAAACATTTCCAAGGGGTTTTGTTAGTCACTCACTAGGTCTATAGCATCAATATGTTAGAGAACTCCTAGTGGCACTTGAACATCGCAAAAGCCGTGAATTATGTCCTCTTAATAGTACGGCTATCTATCCTAAATGTGATCACACTCTCTAAGTGTCTTGATCACCAAAACAAAGAGCCCTATAGGTATACCTTTGCCTTCGGGCCTCTTTGCCCCATCTCTTCTCTTCTTCATTTCACCAATGGTAGAGCACTTGATCTCTTGAGTGCTTGTGGCCATCACCATCCTCCATGGTTGCCAACTTGCTAGCTCCACCACTTGGCTTGGTCTCAATCCTTTCTTATAAGCTACACATATGCTTAGCAATAGGATTAGACCAAGTAGGTTTCATCAATTAACCAAAACCAAACTAGGGCTTTCAACACCACCTTGTGCAAGTGTGTTAGCCTTTTCAAACCATTTTTAAAAGGATTAGAGGTTAGCACACTAGGTCCTAATGCATATGCATGTATGAATTCACCTAGTGGCATTGATAACCGTAATCACCGAGATAATCCCCTCTTAATAGTATGGCTATCGATCCTAAACACACTCACACCCTCTATGGTGTCTTGAGTGCCAAAACAAAATCCTATTTATACCTTTTGCCTTGATCTCCATAGGGTTTTGCTTTTCTCTTCTTATCTTTCCAAATGTGGAGCACTTGATCCATCTTTTGGTCATCACCACCAACACAATGGTCATCATCTAGCTCCAAACTTGGTGTGTACCAACCTAGCTCATAAACACTTCATGACAAAGGTTAGTACCCTAGGTGACATCAATTATCCAAAAACAAACAAGGACTTTCACCCTGGTCAGTAGTACCGAGGGTCCAGGACCGTTTTACACCCTCTCTGTTTGTGGTTCGCGTTGGCCTGGTGGTAGTACCGCCATAGGTTCGGTAGTACCGACCCCATGATCGGTAGTACCGACATTCGAAGGCAGTTCGAGTGCTCTCTTTGTAGGTCTAGATTTGTCCTACCGGTAATACCGCCATAAGGCCGGTACTACCGACCCCGGTGATACCGACCTGGTTCGTCGGTAGTTTTCTCTGGTCAACGGCTCGTGTAACGGCCATTTATGATGTAGTCGGTACTACCGGCCTATGCAGCTAGTACTACCGACTCGCTCTCTCGGCTTCTAACGGTCACCTCTCTCATTCTTCTGACCTAACACAAGAAAGAGAGCTCCCAACTGTTGACTAAGCTCCTCTCTCTCCCCCTTTGATTCTAGAGTGAATCTCTTGCAAGCTTTGAGCTAGGGAAGTGAGATTAGAGAGTGAGAAGCATCGATCTACGTCTTGAGCACTTGGATCTTTCATCTCTCTGGCTTGATTTGTGTTCTTTACTCTTGGGTTCTTGGAACCCTAGCCAGTTAGGTGTTCTTCGGTTGTTTCCCGTGTTGACTCATTTGTGAGGGCTCTCTGAAGTGTTTGTATTACCCTCATGATTCTTAGTGAAGAAACTCGGCTAACCTTTGTGGTTGCTTGAGTGAGGCAAGGAGGTGAAAGAGACTCGACCTTAGTGGTCACCTCAACAACGAGGACTAGGCACTTCTTAGTGAAGTGGCCGAACCTCGGGATAAATCTTGTGTCCCGTGTGCTTGGTTTTTTTTCTTCTTCGATTATTTCGTTTGCACTTGTGTTCTTCGTGTTCTTCCTCCCTCCTCTCTCATTCTTAGGTTGGGAAGGCTCGATCTACACTTTGGCAAGGGACCACGACTTGGATAAGGTATAATCTTCATCTACATCCCCTAGAGAAGCTCGGTAAACACTAGATCTGAAATTGCATCTCATCTCTCAATTTCGTAGCTGCTCGTAGGTTGCCTGTAGTACCATCCTATAGAGCCGGTAGTACCGGCCCTGAAGTCGTAGGTAGTATCGGTTGTGTGATCTGACATCAGTTTTTGAGTTTTGAGTTTCAGGTTTCTAGAATTTTAAATCGGCTATTCACCCCCCTCTAGCCATTCAGACCTTTCAAGTGGTATCGGAGCCGTGGTCACCATTTGTTTGAGGATTTACAACCTCCGGTGTTACAATGGCTCAAATCAACTATATAGGGAAGCCACCATATTTTGACGGCACCAACTTTGATTGTTCGAAGAGGAAGATGTGTGCATTCACAAGAGGAATGAATAAGAAAATATGGGATGTGATTGAATATGATTTTGCGGTGATTGACATCGCCGATCCAACCCCAAGAGAAGAAGAGAAGCTTCAATTGAATGATGTGGCAATCAACCATTTCTATGAAGCTTTCGACACCAAAGTCTTTGAGCAAATCAAGAATCTTGAGCGAGCAAGTGAGATTTGGGAGACATTAGAAGAGACCTATGAGGGCACCAAGGCGGTTAAGAGTTCTAAGCTATACATTCTCAAAGACAAGCTTGCTACCTTCAAGATGCAAGATGATGAGAATATACCGGAGATGTTTCACCGGTTGCAAGTCATTGTCAATGACTTGAAGCTTTGGGTGAGAAGGTGGAGGAAAAGGACTTTTCTCACAAGTTCTTGAGATGCTTACCACCTAGGTTTGATACCTTGGTGACAATCCTTGTGAGGGAAGGATTGGATACGGTAACCCCAAACCAAGTACTAGGTGATGTGGTCACTCAAGACACATATCGTGTGGAACTGGATGGGGAGCCCAAGAGGAAGAGAAGAAGAAGAACACTGTGGCGTTCAAGGCGTCATCCTCCAAGAGCAAGATCAAGGGCAAAGCAAAGAAGGAGGAAAGCGATGATGAAGCTAGCACAAGCGGAAATGAGTTGGATGATGAAGAAATAGCTCTTTTTGTCAAGAAGTTTGGCAAGTTCATGAAGAAGAAGGGCTTTGGGCAAGAAGAAGAGAAGAGATACAACCAAGAGCTCTACTAGAAGATGCTATCAATGCAAGAGCAAAGATCATTTCATTGCGGATTGTCCACAATCTAGTGATGATGAAGATGATCACAAGAAGAACAAGAAGGATATGAAGAAGGAGAAGAAAGAAAAGAAAAAGGGTGGATCCTATGTTGTGACATGGGATAGTGATGCTTCCTCAAGCGATGACAGTGATTCTAATGATGATGAGAGGAGACCACCAGGAAGAAGGCTATGGCTAGTCTTGCTATCTCGAGCAAGCCATCTATCTTCGACGCTCCATCGACGTGCTTCATGGCTAAGGCCACTAAGGTACCATCCGATGAGAGTGAGAGTGAGAGTGATGATGATGATGAGGATACTCAAAGGAGGACCTCATGAGCATGCTACAAGATGCTCACTCTTACATTGAGACTAAGAGGAAGGAGTGCAAAGAATTGTGCAAGGCCAACAAGACTCTTGAGCAATCCTTTGATGAGCTCAAGTCTACTCATGAGAGGCTAGAGGAAGCCATGAGAAGCTTGATCAAGCTCACACTAGGCTTAAGGAAGCCCACTCCTCCTCCCTTGATCAAAGTAAGATTGAGGATGTTGTAGAGACATGCAATGTAGGAGTAACTTGTGATATACTTGATGAATCTTTTTACACTCCTATTATTGTTGCTCCCACCAATGCATCATCATCATGTAGCTCAACCAAAATGACTATACTACATATAATTCATCATTAGTAGTAGAAAACAAGAACCTTAAGAATAAGGTTAACGAACTCACTCATGCCTTAGGCAATGCCTATGGTGGAGATGCCCGCTTGCTTAAGTGCTTGGGTAGCCAAAGGTGTCCACTCAACAAGGAGGGACTTGGCTATACCCCCAAGAAGGGCAAGGCGGCTTTTGCTCCTCACAAGACTTGTTTTGTGAAGAGCAACGATCAGTTTTGCCATAGTTGCA
>CM019824.1:179511897-179537263 GCA_009763385.1 Coix lacryma-jobi var. lacryma-jobi | reverse complement strand
ACGTGTCTCTGAGCTTGAGACGGCACGAGAGATCTGGGTGAAGCTTCAAAGCTATCACGAGGGGACCGCTCAGGTCAAGACCAGACTCTTCAGACCTACAAGCGAGAGTACGAGAACTTTGTTCAGTTGGAGGGAGAAACGATTGACGCCATGTTCGCTCGTTTCCAAACGATTGTGAACAAGATGCGTGCCAATCGGGCTAACCTACCCTATGACGATCATGAGAGGGCTCTCAAGTTGCTATACGCCCTGGATCGGAGGGTATGGGAGGTGAAGGTGTCGACCATCATAGAGTCCCCATCCTATGACACCCTCACCGTGGACGAGCTGTTCAGCAAGCTCAAGTCCACCGAGATCGATCACCTGACTCAGGCCAAGCTGAAGAACCCATCTTCACATACCATAGCTTTGGTCTCAGGCACGGGTAGATCAACTTTCTCTGCTGACGCTTCATCTCCTCTTGTTGCTTTGTCTTCTTTGCATACAGTCATGGAGCAGCAGTTGGAGGCGCTTGGAGACGATGAGCTCGCCCTCGCCATCACCCGATTCTCGTGGTTTCACAACAACCGCCTGAATCGCCGGCGTGGTGGCTGCACGCGAGGGCTGCTACAAGTGTGGTGATCTAGACCACTTCATGGCGAACTGTCCCCAAGAACGACAAGACCTTCCCCGGACAAGAACCGCAACTCCAGGGCGCAAGGGCAAGCCGGAGAAAAAGGCCGGGAAGAAGAAGAAGGGGGGCTACCGCCGAGAGGACATGGAGAAGGCTTTCGACGCCAGTCGGCGTGCCTTTCTCGCCACGTTCAGCGATGGCGAGAAGACCTCCGATGGCGACTCCAGCGACGATGGGTCCGAGCACAAGACTGAAGATCGCTTCAACAAACTCTGCTTCTTCGGCAAATCCTCCAAGGGCCTTTGCACCATGGCCTTGGACGAAGAGGACCGCAAGTGCTAGGACAAGGACGCCGGCACCGACGACGACGACGATGCTTCCGAGGTATCAAACTCTTCTCTTGTCGATCATCTTACCAGTGAGCGCGATTCTCTCATCAACATAGTTCTCGGTCAGGACAAGCAACTCAAGCGAGCTATCTGAGAGCGCAACGAGTTTAAGGCTAAGATGAATGAGACGCTTAAGGAGCTTGAGTTTGCTAGGTCTGAGGTGAAGGTGACCGATGAGGAGGAGTGTGAAGAGTGCACGATACATATGACAAACTTTGCCACCCTGCAAACCAAGTATGCCTCTTTGATTGAGGTGTATGATGAGCTGAAGAGTAGGCTAGACTCGGTGGGTGATTGCAAAGAGTGTCCCTCCCTGAAGAAGGAGCTGGAGGAAGTGAAGGCAAGAACTTCCTTGTTGGGTGCGTGCAAGTCCTGTCCTGGCTTGCGAACTGAGTTGGCAGAAGTTAGTGCCAAGCTTGCTGAAGCCATTGAAGGCCAGCTCAGTTAGCACCTTGTCCGCTCCATGTGAGCGATGCGTGGGGATGGAGCTTGAGATTGCCAACTGTCGGCATGACAGGATGCAAACCGAGGAGGAAAACACATACCTTCGGTCCATCCTGAGTTGGGTGTCATGCAGTGAGCCGCAGTTGGGCATGATGATCAGTCAGTTCAAGAGGGGAACTGATTGCTCGGGAGTAGGCTTTGCTTCAGGTGGGAAGGGCGCTAGTACCTTTGGCAAGATCGGTGAGTTTAGCGGAGTGAACCCGATTGAGAAGCCATCCGCTATCCTAAGCTTACCAAGATCACCCCACCTGAGCCTCCCAAGCCTATCACCAAGGATGGCATCCTTGATGAACCTCCCAAGGCTCCACCTCGCAAGCAAGTGTGGGTTCCCAAACCTAACCATCTTAGGAACACACTTGACACCCTTCCTGACGTCTCTAGTGATCCCCTTCCGAGAGGCAAGCAGCCAGCCAGAGTGAACAACCCTCGCAATAATAGGAACCAACAACCCAAGAGAGTGGTGAGGTTTGAGTGCGAGTACTGTCACCATGAGGGTCACCTAGATGAGTTTTGCTTTCGGAGGAAGAGAGACGCTAGGAAGGAGTTGGAGCTGAACAACCAGGCCAGGCACCACCCTCTCCACGGTGTGCAAGGTCGGGGAGTTCAGAGGCAGGGCGCTAGACCTGGAGGAGCACCCCCTCAGGTTGCTAGGCCCCAGGCAGCGAGACCACGGGGTGGTGGTCATGCCCGTCGCGGTTTTGGTCGTCCTCAATACGATCGTGAGCCGAGTGTAAGAGGTTTTGCTGCTCAGTCCCATAGCGGACCACCTTTTCAGTATGGTGGTGATCGCTTTGCTCAAATGGGACAGGTAGGTCAGTTTGGAGGTTTTCCGTTCCATAGCGGACCACCCTTTCAGGTTGGTGGTGATCGCTATCCACCCATGGGACGAGGATAGCTTGGTGTTGCTACTAACACTTTTTCTGGGCCTATGACACAGCACTGGTATCCTTCTCAGTATACTAACCCCAGTGTTGTGCCATATGCTCACTTCCTGCCTTTCTATTGATGCAGGAACTTCGGTTGGAGAACATGTGGCTCATGGATTCCGGGTGTTCGCGCCACATGACCGGAAAGAATGGAATGGTTCTCCAGCCTTAGCCCCGTGATGCACAAGGAGTACATCACTTTCGGGGATAATAGTAGAGGTAAGGTTGTTTCTCATGGAGCTATTCGGCTCAATGAGAACTTTGTCCTTAAGGATGTTGCCTTGGTTTCTAACTTGCATTTCAACTTGCTTTCTGTTTCGCAACTTCTTGAGGATGATTGTGAAGTGCGTTTTAAGAAGGGTTTGAGTCGTGTTTTAGACCCTCGGGGAGATCTTGTTTGTCAGATCCTCCCTTTTGGCCGTGTTTTCAGAGCCGACTTTTCTCATTCTTTCGGCTCTGCTAGGTGTTTGATGGCTGGTCCTTCTTCTGATTTGTTGAAGTGGCATAGGAGGCTCGGTCACTTGAGTTTTGACTTGCTTGCAAGGCTTAGCTCACTTGGCCTAATCCAAGGATTGCCCAAGCTTAAGTTTCAGAAGGACCTTGTTTGCCATCCTTGTCGTCACGGGAAGATGGTTGCTGCTTCTCACCCACCTGTTAATCAGGTGATGACAAAGCTGACCCGGCGAGCTTTTACACATAGGACACAGTTGGTCCAGCTCGGGTTTGCTCAGCGGGTGGGAAGTGGTACGTTCTAGTGATCGTTGACGATTTTTCGAGGTACTCTTGGGTGTTCTTTATGGAGGGTAAGGATGAAGCTTTTTCTTTTGCTCGTGATTTGATTTTGAGGTTGAAGACTGAGTTTTCCCCTGATACTATTAGAGCTATTCGTAGGGATAATGGTACTGAGTTTGATAACTCACAGTTTGCCTCTTTCTGTTCTTCTAATGGGATCAAGCATCAGTTTTCTTCTCCTTATGTCCCCCAGCAGAACGGTGTTGTTGAGCGCAAGAACCGGACCCTTGTTGAAATGGCCAGGACGATGCTCGATGAGCATAGGACTCCTAGGCGCTTTTGGGACGAGGCGATCAACACCGCTTGCCATGTTTCAAATCGCATCTTTCTTCGAGCTCTCATGAAGAAGACTTCTTATGAGTTGCGTTTTGGACGGGTACCCAAGGTGTCTCATTTTTGGGTGTTTGGGTGTAAGTGCTTATCCGTGAAGCAAGGTAATTTGGACTAAATTTGAATCTCGCTCTGCTGATGGGGTGTTTCTTGGTTATGCTTCTTATTCACGTGCTTATCGAGTTCTTAACCTTGAAACTAACCGGATAGTGGAGACCTGCGAGGTCACATTCGACGAAACTATGCCTAGTGTTTCTTTTGCTTTTGATGTTGCAGGAGAATAGGAGATGGGAGAGACCATCTTTGTGGAGGAGGAGCAGGAGAATGCCGATTGGGGTGATCCCGAGCCAACTCCACTGGCTGCCCCCGTCGACCCTGCGACGTCTACTTCAGCTCGAGGACCCGATCCCACGACGTCTTCTTCTTGGGGTCCTCTAGAGCCACCTCTCCAGCGAGCACCCGCTGCACTTGAGGGAGCGACAGCATCTGGCGAGGGGGAGGCGACTTCGGCGAGGCAAGCGCCCCGAGCGTTCAGCAAGTTCACCCTCCGCGTCAGATGATCGGCGGCATCACCAGCGAGTCACGCGGTCGCGAGCGTATGAAATTTCTCACTTTGCTCATTCTGCATTCGTTGCTTCTTTTGAGCCCAAAGATGTTGGACACGCACTTTTTGATCCTAACTGGGTCAATGCCATGCATGAGGAGATAGAAAAAATTTGAGCGAAACCAAGTTTGGACCCTAGTTCCACCTCCACCAGAATGCCACCCTATATGTACCAAATGGGTTTTCAAAACAAAGAGGGTGAGGATGGGATGGTAGTGAGGAACAAGGCTAGGCTAGTAGCCCAGGGTTTCTGCCAGAAAGTAGGGGATAGACTATGAGGAAACCTTTGCCCCTGTAGCCTGTTTAGAAGCCATTAGAATCCTTCTAGCCTTTGCTGCTTCGAAGGGTTTTAAGCTTTACTAGATGGATGTCAAGAGTGCCTTCTTGAATGGGTATATAGAGGAAGAGGTTTATGTTAGGCAACCCCCTGGTTTCGAGGATCCCAAGTTTCCAAACCATGTTTATAAACTTTCAAAAGCGTTGTATGGTTTGAAACAAGCCCGAGAGCGTGGTATGATCGGTTGAAAACCTTTTTACTCTCCAAGGGTTTTATAATGGGACGGGTCGATAGAACGTTGTTTCTCCTCAAGCAAGGCAACGATACCTTGTAGTCCAGATTTACGTGGATGACATCATCTTTGGTGGCTCTTCTCATGCGCTTGTTGCCAAGTTTGCAGATACTATGAGCAGGGAGTTCGAGATGAGTATGATGGGCGAGTTGACTTTCTTCCTTGGGCTGCAAATTAAGCAAACCCGAGACGGGACGTTTGTGCATCAAGGAAAATACACGAAGGATATCCTGAAGAAATTTGACATGGGCGAGGCCAAGCCTCTTACGATGCCCATGCCGACGACTGCGGCGATGGACGCGGACCAGGACGGAGAGCCTGGTTGACAGAAGGAGTACAGAAGCATGATTGGCTCGCTTCTGTACCTGACGGCGACGAGGCCGGATATACAGTTTTCTGTGTGTCTGTGCGCTCGTTTTCAGGCGTCCCCTCGGACTTCCCACAAGCAAGCGGTCAAAGCGCATCATGAGGTACCTCCGATACACTCCTGAATTCGGACTTTGGTACTCTTCTTCTTCGACTCTTTCGCTTTGTGGTTATTCCGATGCAGATTTTGCCGGCTGTCGGCTTGAGCGCAAGTCTACTTCTGGGACTTGTCAGTTTCTTGGCTCTTCTTTGGTTTCGTGGTCTTCTCGCAAGCAGTCGAACGTAGCCCAGTCTACTACTGAAGCTGAGTATGTTGCCACTGCTTCTTGTGCTTCGCAGCTTTTATGGATGGTTGCTACATTGCGTGATTTTGGTCTAGATTTCAGTCGGGTCCCTTTGCTTTGCGATAGCACTTCTGCCATTAGTGTAGCAAAGAACCCTGTTCTTCACTCCAAGACCAAACACATCGATGTTCGCTTTCACTTTCTTCGTGATCACTATGAGAAAGGCGACATTGATCTTAGGCATGTAGACACCCATAACCAGGTTGCGGATATCTTCACCAAGCCTTTGGACCTCTCAACTTTTGCTAGATTGAGAGGTGAGCTTGGTGTGTGTTTCCCCTTTTAGATGGGGGAAGCATTTTGTTTATGTACCATAGACTGACTTTCTGATCTTTTTTGTTTTGGGTCTTGAGTCTTTTTGGTTTTATTTTGTTTCTGATTCTGTCTTCATCATGTATACATCTTGCATTTTCAAAGCTTCATGTCTATATTCTTGAGAATGAACATATGCTCTGATTAGTGAATGCTTTGATGATATATGATGACGCTTGTAGCTTAGGCTCTCTTTGATCACTGATACATGTTGTGAGCTAAGCTATATTTTTTAGAATGATGAACATGCTTAATGAACTTAAAACTTGATACATGATCACCATTGAGATTAGCAACTAGCATGTGTAGGATGTGTTGAGGTCACTTGAGCTACTTCATATATGCTAGGTTGCTATGTCTAGTTCTGAGTCATTCACTTGCTTGGATTGTTCATATTCTGCTTAAAATGCACCATGTTTAGTGAAGTGAAAAAGATCGAGATGGGATTGCTTTGTCAGCACATCACGGTATCGAGACTGTTTCTCATTGCACATTGAGTTAAACTTGAGCCGTGTAGTGTAAGACCGAAACCGATGCTTTAAGCTCCTGATTGCATATGCATAGGCTTAGCACGGTTGAAAAGTTAGGCAATGACAAGCTTTCAACCTGACGCAATCACATGCTGAATTTAAACTTGTGTTAATAACCGCTGCAAATTCTCCGATAAAATCTGAAAACACAAGTGTATGTTTCATTCTATAGCATGATGGTTGAACTTTGCTAGGGGTAGTTCACCTCGTATACATGTTTAGCACTTGTTTGACTTCCTGTCTATACATGCTCAGTGCTAATTTGATGGTGAAACTCCTTTCTGAATGGCTTACAACTGCTCACTTGCCTTATGCATTCATATCTTGTTTTCGGTGATCAGTTTGAGCCTTTGCTAGCACTTGTACATGTTGCTGTGTAGTAGGATCAGCACTTCTTAGAGCATTTTTCACTCTTTCGAGTATATACTTGAAGCTGCTGACATGCATTTTTTGACTCATGTGCATGTGTCTGACTCCGATAGGCTTGACCTAGCTCCGTTTTGCTGTTTTGAGCTCCTTTCCCTTCTCTTTTTGATTGCAAATTGCCCCCAAGGGGGAGAACTTTTTCCAAGGGGGAGAGTGTCAGAGTGTTTTTGTTGTGGTGACAATTTGCAATTTATGCTTCACTTGCTGAGGGGGAGTTCTTTGAGTGAGGGGGAGTATTTCTGCCTGCTCCGAGTTGGTTTTACTCGATATCGATCTTTTCAGCTAGTTGCGTCGAGCCTCTGTCGTGAGGGACTAGCTGTCTTCACCATGATTTGATGGTTCTTGATTGGTATCGGACTTACTGCTGGTTGTGTTGAGCCTCTGTGCTTCTATCTTGAGGGACTAGCAGTAGCTGCTTCTTATGCAGTCTTCATTTGGTTTCGAGCTTTCACTAGTGGTGTTGAGCCCTTTCTGCCTCTTCTTGAGGACTAGCTTGTTTCTGACATGGTTGCGTCGAGCCGTTGCAATGTCTTTGGGAACCAAGTCTTGTGCTCTGATTTTGGTCGAGTTTTGCTCTCTGATGAGTTGTTGCTCTGATTTTCTGCTTGGTTGTGTCGATCCGTTGCCCATATCTTTGGGGACCAAGCGTTGCTTATCTCGAGTTGTTCGTCTTCGGCTTTTTCTCTGGCTTTTGGACATCTCGAGTGAGTTTTTCTCCTTCTATCTAATTCTGCTTTTCTTTTATTCTGGTTACGGTTACTATGAGGTTACGATGCACTCATCAAGAGGGAGATTGAGAACACAAGGTTGATATGTGCCCTTGTGGTTCCCTTCCTGAGTTATTAGTGATCGATCAACAGGCAACATGTCTCTTGGCTGTGTTGACGTGCCGGTGCGGAGCTCGGACAGTGGTCGAAGGTAAGGTGAAGGTCAATTAGGGACGTGTCGTGCCGACGGACCGAGAGCGGTGAAGGGCGGACATGGAGCTTGGACCGACGGACCGGGAGACCTGAGGACCAGCTGTGGTAGCTGGCACGTGGCGTTGACAAGCGATAGCACATGGGGATGTGCGGTGCATCGGCCGAGTCAGGAGGAAGGTGATGGCGTCATGACACTTGGCGGGAGGCCGAGAAGGATGGCGAATGCACTGTGCCCGGCGCGGAGGCTGGACATGCTCCGGCATCGGTGCTGGAACTCGGGGTGTGCGAACCACATCCCGTCTACGGCACGGGTTCGGTAGCTGAGCCTCGAAAAGCTACCCTCGACGGTTTCCGAGTTTGGGCCTCAAAACTCGGGATGGCCGGTTTCCGAGTTTGGGCCTCAAAACTCGGCGAGGACGGTTTCCAGGTTTGGGCCTCAAAACCTGGGCTCGCGGTTTCTGAGTTTGGGCCACAAAACTCAGCCTGAGGACAGGTTTCCCGGTTTCGGCCTCAAAACCAGGGGAAGGCCCAGGTTTCCCTGTTTCGGCCACAAAACTGGGGGGAGGTCCGCAAAAAGGATGATCGACGCGTGGCGGCGTGGAGAGGCTGGCGCGGAGGCGAGGCTATCCAGGAGGTAGGCGCGGCGGTCGATTGGGCGGCACATGGCGGCATCCTCAGGCTTGCGTCGAGGCGAAGCTAAGGGTGAGGAAGGCGCGTGGCCTTCAGATCAGTTATCAGCAGAGTTGGACCGGGATACCCCTAGGGTTGGCCGCTTCGCTCTTGTATCTAGGGGTAGAAAGGGGATTATTATTTTAGGCTATAAATAAGAGAGGCACCCCTCCTCTCCCTCCATCCTGGCAGTCATTTGTTCCTGAGCACTCTCTCTCTCTAGCCCTCGCTTAGGTTCTAATCATACCTCGCTGCAAGCGATCCGCAGAGACGGGAATCATACTTCTGTGTATTTGGATCTTTTGAGGAAACGAGACCGTATTCTCATTGTCTCCTCGTGTGGAGGAATTTCGGCTAAAATCGAATCGTGTCTTGTGTGTTGTGTTCTTCACGTTTTGGTTTTTCATCTCCCGGAGATTTGCTTCGTTCTCCCTCTCCACGAGATGATTTTCGATTCCACTTGAATAAATTTGTTCTTGGTCGTGAGCCCCTTCTTTCTACCGAAGGAATTCTCTCCTAACCTCACGAATCCATAGATCGGGTTGATTTTGCGTTCGTTCTTCGTTCTTCCCCTTTTTTCGGTGATTCACGAATATCCCTTGTTTGACTTGGTTTGGTGCGATGATTTCTTAGGATTAGCACCCCAACACATTGAGGATCACCTGGGAGGAGTTTGATCGAAGTTCTTCTCGATTTGGTTGAGATCGATTTGGATCTGGGTTTGAACCCGAGCAAGTTTGTGCTTTCTAGGTGGTGGCGAACAGTCCGCGCCTCTGATGGCGGATAGTCCGCGGATCGGGTTTCTTCAAGTTCAGTCAGGCGCAGACCCCTGACTGTTCACTATCGAGTGAACGGCGGACAGTACGCGGTACAAACCCGCGGACAGTCCGAGACCTGTCCAGCAGACTTGCAGCACTGTTTGGTTTCTGCGTTTTTGCCGGCGGACAGTCCGGAGTCCCAATGTCGGACAGTCCGGGACCCTGACCCCGGACAGTCCGCGAAACTGCTGATTGTGCAGTTTTGTTCCGTGGCTTTGGCAGTTGGTTTTGAGGTTTCTCCGGAGGTTCCGCTGTACCACTAGGACATCTCCTAGGGTATCCACCTACTCGTAGGTCGTGAACTCTCCGGTCATTTCGAGTCTTCGCTTTTGGGGTAACTTTCTGGGACAAGGGCCATACTATTCACGAGTTGAATTTGAGGCTCCCATTCACCCCCCCCCTCTGGTCGCTAATCCGGTCCTTCACTCCGATGGTTTCAAGATTAGCAACTTTGTTAGTTAGCTCATCACAATGTTTGCACATGATTTCCATTTTAGCAAGCAAACTTTAGTAAGCATCTTGTGTCCAAGCTAACTTTGCTTTTAGTTTTTCATTTTTCTTAGCAAGTTGCTCATCATTACTTGTGCTATCACATGTGCTTATACTAGCCTCAAGTTTCTCAATTTGATAGATAGCTCAACATTCAAATTTGAAAAGGTTTCATGTTGTTCAAGCATAGAATTATAGGCTTGTTGAGAGCTATCTAATTTTTCTTTTAAAGCATTGATTCTGTTTTGTTGGCTAGTACAAGCTTTAGCATATTTGAGATTATCTTGCACAAGTTCATTATAAGAAGGTAGCTCGTCATCACTATCACTATCACTATCACTATCACTAGGGATAGAGCTTGTGTTACCTTGTGCCATAAGGCACATACGTGAGGACCTTGATGATGAGTGCTTGTGGTCATGCCTCTTGTGTTGGGCTTCATCATCACTTGATGAATCATCCCATGTCTTGATGGTGGTGAGGGCTTTGACCTTGCATCCTATCTTTTTTCTTGTCCTTGGGTGTGGGCTTTTGTTCTGGACAATCTTCCACAAAGTGCCCTCTCTTGCCACATCTATAGCATCCATTTTTCCTTTGCTCTCTTCTTTGATTGGTGAAGAGGCAATCTTCAATTGTGATGGGCACACCCTTGATATTGAGCTTGCGGATCATCCTTTTCACTCCTTTCATAAGCTTGATTGTTTCTTCTTCATCGGAGTCGGATGAGGTGGAGGCTTGATCATCATCACTTGATTCTTCATCTTCATCATCCTCTTCTTCTTCTTCACTTGAGGAGCTTGAGCTTGTATCAACTTGCTTTTTTCCCTTCATCTTTTTGTGCTCATCACATGTGAGAGTAATGCCTTTGCTTGATGAAGCGGCTTCTTCTTGACCCATCTTGTGTGACATCTCAAATGCCACCAATTGCCAATGACAATGGCCGGTGTCATGGTGCTCAAGTCCTCCATGTTGTGGAGGATGGTGATGATGGTTGCATACTTGTTCTTTGGAAGCACGGAGATGATCTTCCTCACAATATCCGCATCACCTAGCCTTGTGATTCCTATAGAATTGAGCTCATTGATAATTAGATTCAAACGAGAATACATATCACGAACAAGCTCATTATCATTCATTTTAAAGGAATCATAGCTTGTTTTTGTTAGGTGATGTTTTTTGCTCACGTACATTACTTGTACCATAATGGAGCTCATGTAGTTTTAACCAAATTTCATGAGATGTTTGTAAAGTAAAAACTTGGTTAAATATATCCATGCTAAGAGATTCAAACAAGCAATTTTTGGCTCTAGCATTTAGATGAATTTCTTTTTCATCACTCGTGGTTAACTTGATGGGATTCTTGGGGGGTCTCATCCCATCGCGGGTGACTCTCTAAACACCTAGATCAATGGCTTCTAAAAAGCAAGCCATCCTAGGACTATAGTAAGGGAAGTTAGTGTCGTCAAAGTGCGGAGGCCTAGATGTATTCATCTCAACCACTCTAAACGGCGTCGGCTCGAAGGCGGTGAAGCCAAGAGTCCACAAATGAGCCAACCTGGCTTTGATACCAATTGAAAGGACCCTGACACCTAAGAGGGGGGTGAATTAGGCAACTTAAAACTTTACACTACACTATGGCCTCTAATTTCCACCTAGTCAAAACCTATGCAATAGAGTAAATTATCCAATGTGCAACTAAGGTTTTGCTAGGTGTGTTGCTATCTCTACCGCGAAAGAGTTTTGCAACCTATGATCCAAACCTATCAACTAAGCTAGGAAAGGTAAAGCATACAACAAAGGTATCAAGTAAATGCGGAAGCTAAAGAGTGTGGTAGAGATGCAAACTCCCGTCGACGACTCCGGTATTTTTACCGAGGTATCGAGAAGCGCACAAGCTTCCCCCTCTCAAGGAATCCCTCGCAAGGGCCAAGCTCCGGTCGGGTAACTCCGTGGATAGCCCTGGGTCTTCCCACACGCAAGTGGTCTCCGGTTAAGCCCTCGGCAAGGCACGGCTCTCTAGGAATGCTCTCCCGTCCGTCTTCACTATCAAGCTTTCCGGCCGAAGCGCCGCGGGTCCTTGTTTCCTTCGGTACACGGTAGGCTGGCCACACCACAAACCCGGTTGGTGTGGTCACGCAAGACTACAAGCCCCTCCGAATACAACCACGGTGCGCGCAAGCACCGGTAGGTAAGAGGTGTTCAACCTCACTAAACACTAGGCCTAACACCTAGAGCAAGCGCAAAGCGGTGGTCTAACTAGCCTAAGCACTTCGCAAAGCACCTACACTAATCACCTAGTATATCACTTGAGCACTTTGGTGGCTAGAGCAACTAATATGTGTCTATGCACTTGGTATACTTCCTTGAGCTCCAACCTTACTGTTTTGGCTGGCCATGGGGTATATATAAGAGCCCCAAGCAAATAGAGCCATTTGGAGAAAATCTTGGACTTCACAGCATAGCATCGGACGCTGCATTCGTGACCATCGGACGTGCGTCCGATGCTCCTTTAACGGCTAGTAGCCAGCCAGGCACTGAGTCACATCAGACCCTGACCAGAGTCCGATGTGGCAACACTTGATGCATCCGATGTCTTTAGAGCCTCTCTGGAACCTCTCTGCATAGGCATCAGACTCTGGGACTGTAGCGTCTGTTGCGTCCCTGTAACGTCCGATGTAACGTTGTGCACGATGCACAGTGTTACTGTCACGTCCGATGTGGCACCATCGGCGTGTCCGATGCTTCTGCTGGCGCCAACCCGAGCTAGGGTTTACCATCGGTGCGTCCGACGCTTTTGAGCCAGCGTCCGATGTCCCTAGTTCTTCGTTTCTTCAAGATTTCTTGTGCCGTCTTGATTCCATTTTTGTGCCTTGGACTTTGTTTGATCTTAAGAGTCTTCTACTGAGCTTCAAATGTCCTGCTTGAGGTGTTGATCATCGGATCACCATGTCTCCTTAGTCCAAGTCACCTTTTGCATCCTATTGGACTACAAAACAACACTTGCAAATATATTAGTCCGATATGGTTATGTTGATCATCAAACACCAAAATCCAAAGTCAAATGGGCCGAGGTCCATTTTCCTTATAGTGTTGAGCCTGCTCTGCCTCTTCTTGAGGACTTGCTTGCTTTTGAATTGGTTGCGTCGAGCCGTTGCCCATGTCTTTGGGAACCATGTCTTTGCCGTTGTGATCGAGTTTTTGCTCTTTGTTGAGTTGTTGCTCCAATCCTTTACTTGGTTGTGTCCAACTGTTGCCCATGTCTTTGAGGACCAAGCTTTGCTTATCTTGATTTGTCCTTCTTTGACTTTTATCTTGGCTTTTGGACATCTTGAGTAAGCTTCTTCTTCTATCTACTTCTCTTTTCTTTTCATCTTTGATTATGGATACTCTATGTTGACGACGCACTCATCAAGGGGGAGATTGCGAACACAAGGTTGATATGTGCCCTAGTGGTTCCTTCCTGAGTGATGAGCGATCGGTCAACGGGCAACATGTGTCTCTTGGCTGTGTTGATGCAGGTGTGGAGCTCGGAGACAGTGGTCGATGGCGAGGTGAATGTCAAGTAGAGACGGGCCATGTCGATGGACCGGGAGCGGTGAAGGGCGAACGTGAGGCTTGGACCAACGGACCAGGAGGCCGGAGGACCAGCTGTGGTAGCTGGCACGTGGCATCGGCGAGCAAGAGCACATGGGGATGTGCGGTGCATCAGCCGAGTCGGGAAAGACGATGGCATTGTGGCACTTGACGGGAGTCAAGAAGGAAGGCGAAGGCATTGTGCCCGTTGTGGATGATGGACATGCATTCGCATCGCTGCCGCTGGTCGGGGTGTGTGAACCACATCCCGACACGTCTTTAAGCCCAGGGATTCTAGTTCGCATGAATCTTCTGGTCACGTCTTGAACCAACACATGTTCTTTCCTTATCTGGCCGATTTTCTTAATTAATCAGCCATTTGTGCCCATAAATGGAAAGTTTCCTTCGACCCAAAATATGGTGTCAACAACAGTAGACAATGGAAAACAGTTTGATTCCACACAATTTAGAAGTTTCTGTGATGAGTTCAACATAAAGCTATCTTTCGCATCCGTCAACCACCCACAAAGGAACGGGCTATAGAAAGAGCAAATGGACTGGTATTCATGGCACTAGCGAAATCCTTATTTGACTCGCTAAAATAAAAATGGGCTTTGCAATCGACAACATCAGTTTGGGGGCATAACATCTCAAGATCAAGAGCAACAGGCTTCACACCCTTTCGTCTACTCTACGGTGACGAAGCGGTAACCCTAGAAGAGGTAAAACTAGGATCCTTTCACACAGAGGTACCGGCTTCATCGTCTATACAACGTCTCATCAACATCGAAGAAAATGAAACCACAAGAATTTAGGCAGCAAAGAATCTCGACAAATACCATGAAGAAATTTAATCCATCGCTACTGCTAGATGATTGAGCCCCATGCTTTTAAATTTTGATCAGTAAATTGTAGCCTTGTAGGATGAGGACATCTAATTTCGCTCTCTTGTTTCGTTTAAAAAATGGGAAACACTTATCATCTACCTCACTTAATTATTGTCCGTTGTCTGATTTTCCTTCTACAAACTAAACAAATATCTTAAAACTGTTAAATTATATCCCTGCTTTGGTTTGAAGTTGTTTTGAAAACGCTTTATCATTTAGTTAATAATATTCAATTAGTTAAAAAAATTCAGTAAAAATTATAACAATCTGAACTCGTAAAACCGATCAAATTATCTTCTGGACGTACATGTGTCGGGAAAGGATTTTCTGTCTCTGGATCTCCAATTTTTTGGAATGTTCCAAATTCCACTTGAGCAAACAAATCTAGATCAATACCGAACAATACTGAAAAGTCAATCGCTGACTTCTGTATTGAGTATATAAAGTTTACTCTTTTTTTTTCTTTTTCAGAGAGAATAGATTGTTGCTGCTGATTCTTGGTTTATCATGAGCGTGTTTCACTCACAGATTTACTCCGTTTCTATATGGTGTTTAGAAGTTATTTAGATTAGAAATAAATTAATTCTGGACATCATATATTCAGCTTGGGAGGAAATACAATGCAAATACTAATTATTTTATGTTTTTCACACTCGCATATTTCTGCGTTCTCACTCATTAATACTTTAATCTCTCATAAGTCATAATGGAAAAATTAGTCATTACAATTACATCATGTTTCGGTCCAATGCAAGAGTGTTGGACAGTTTTTAAAAAAATACCTTAGAGCACATCAATGACGTTGATGGTAGTAGATATTTACATCGGCAGCAGCACAAATATCTTAGAGCAATACAAGCCAGAGGTAGCACCGTAGCAGTATTCAGGGACAAGGTATTCCCATTATGGGAATGGAATTTCTAACTCGACCTACATCACAGACTTCGTTCTGGTTATTTAGCTCCAATCATCAGCCGGCTGTATATAATGTTGTGGTCACAAATAAGTGCAGTGTCCAGATGGAGCTCCAATCTAGCTTCCACAAGCCATGCACTCTTCCCGGTTGTTCAAAGAACAGACCATTTGTGCCATTTTGGCTTCTACGTCTTCCTCTGTGGGCTTTCCATTTTCCACCTGTATATGCAAGTGGTTTTCAAGGTGAGTCGCGTTTTAGTAACTTTTGAGGAAAAAGATTGTAGGACTAAAGGAAAGAAAATATACCCCATTCCCATTCTCCTTTAGAAGTGTGGTATCAACTGTAAATTTGATCGCATCAGCAGCAGCTCGCGTGCGTAGATAGTACATTCCAGTTTTCAGACCCTGGCATTGGATCAAACAAGATTAGAAAAACCAAATCACTCCATAAAGAGACAATTGCTGAGGGCTGGAGGTTCAATACCTTGGACCAAGCATGGAAGTGAAGTGATGTTAACTTCCCAAAATTTGCTTGCTCCATGTGGACATTGAGGCTCTGGCTCTGGTCAATATAGCATCCACGGTCAACCGCCATATCAACTAAAGTTTTCTGCTTGATCTCCCAAACAGTCCTGGTGCAATAATTGTATGTAAGCTTTTAGATGCTCAAATCGAGTCTTGTAGAAAATAATGGAATCCGGTAGAAATACATACTTGTAGATTGCTTTAAGATCATCTGGGATTTCTGCTATCTTTTGGACAGAACCATCATCGTATATTATCTGGTTTTTCAGAGTAGGAGTCCAAACGCCCATTTCAGTCAGATCATGAAGGAGATGCTTGTTAACCACGACAAATTCCCCACTGGATGAAAAATAGAAAGATTAATCATATATGCACATGTAGGTCAGAATGTAATAAATACTCTGAAGGAGTATAGTTACAGACCTTAGAACCCGTCGACTGTATATATTAGAAGTGTAGGGTTCAAAGCACTCATTGTTGCCAAGAATCTGACTAGTGGAAGCAGTGGGCATTGGAGCAACAAGAAGAGAATTTCTTATACCAACTTTAGAAATGGTCTCCCTTAGAGATGGCCAGTTCCATCTGTTAGATGGCACTACATTCCACATGTCAGGTTGGAGAATGCCCTACAAAGCAGGTAGAGAGCATGTAAGGTCGATGCATACTTGATAATGAGAAAAAAACATAAATCTTCTTCATGAATATAAATATCACTAATCACTAGGGATATAACTATAAGTGAAAAGGGGAAAGCTTGTCGAGGAAAACCTTGCTGACAGGGCTCCCTTCATATGTTTCATAGGGACCTTCTTTAGCAGAAAGTTCAGCAGAAGCTTTCAGAGAATGATAGTAGATAGTTTCAAATATATCCTTATTCAACTGTTGAGCCTGAAAAAGACATACCATTTGTTACATATAGCAAATAATTACATAAGGGAACAGATGGCTAATATTCTAGGGAGAAATCAAAAAGTACCTCTGGTGAATCAAATGGCATGCCCAGTAATATGAAAGTATCTGCCAGGCCTTGAACACCTATGCCAATTGGCCGGTGCCTCATATTTGATCTCTTTGCTGTCTCAACAGGATAGTAATTAATATCAATAATTTTGTTGAGATTGTAAGTAACAGTTGAGGTAACCTGCCAAAATCAACATTGTATCAGAACATTCATCAACATGCGTCA
Organism: Coix lacryma-jobi var. lacryma-jobi; assembly: GCA_009763385.1. NCBI lineage: Eukaryota > Viridiplantae > Streptophyta > Magnoliopsida > Poales > Poaceae > Coix > Coix lacryma-jobi. The sequence continues at coordinate 179,520,576 of CM019824.1, read as the reverse complement.
GAATAGAGGATCTAAGACAAATAGGATCTGAACGAACCTCAGCTAGCTTCTCAAAATCAAAATATCTATTTTTTGAATCACTGCTACCCACAAGCTTAGATGGATGGGACTCTAAAGGAACACCCTGTAAAACAAGTTTATTATATGGTGCATCAGAATCAATCCTTCATGGTTGGCTTGAGATTTAGGACTGACAAGATATACCTTTTCCCGAACAAAACGAGGTAAAGCAATAGATGCTAGGTTGCAGACAGCAGTTTCATTAGGGCTTGTAAACTCAATTATCTCAGTGCACAAGTTTGACGATTTAATTGTGCCCAGATTCTGCTGATTACTTTTCCTATTGCAAGTATCCTGCATACAGTTAATAGCCATTACAACAAATCCTTAGTCTGGTAGTAAACAATGAATTTTTTTGGAAAAAGAGACTAAACTCTAGAAGGTACTCCAATTTTATAGCCACCAAATGTACCTTGTAAAGCATATATGGTGTGCCGGTCTCTATTTGTGCCTTCAAAATGTCAAACCAGAGGGTCTGTGCTGGAACAACTTTCTTTGCCTTGCCCTGAAACCAGAAAGCAAGGTTACTAAAGCATGTTCCCATTTCAACATAGCCTACATACAAATACATCTTTCACTTTTCAGCTTACTTGACTCTCGTATTTCATGTACAAATTATCAAACTCCTCGCCCCAGCAATCAGCCAACCCTGGAGCTTCATTAGGGCAAAATAATGACCATTCTCCATTATTCTGGACCCTTTGCATGAATAGATCAGGAACCCATAGCGCATAGAAAAGATCCCTTGCACGATTTTCCTCCTGTTAAAATATTGTTTGTAGCAAGTCTTTGAGAATTTTCCATACTAGCGACTCATAAGTTGAGTGGATGATACTATGTTAGACACAGATAGCAGGCAAAGCATGGTGTACTTATTCCATGATAGCAGCATGCGGACTAAACTATCAAGAAGTTTAGATATGCAGAAATAAACTAGAGTAACTGTCTCTATAAGACATTAGCTTGAAAAAAAGCAACATATGCTATGGAAACCAGCCTCCTATGCAAACTATAAAAACTCTAATCAAGACCATAGGAATCTAATCTGATGGTTAGAGGTGAAGGTGGGTTATTTTAGCACTTAAACCCTCCATTGTGCCTGTGTCTGTTCGGATTAGGATGAGATGAGTGGAGGGGTTTAAGTGCTAAAATAAACCACCTTCGGATTAGATTCTTGTGGTCTTGATTAGAGTTTCTATAGTTTGAACAGTAGGTTGGTTTACATAGCATACGTTGCCTTGAAAAAAAAGCTAAGACTTGAACAACCATATATAAGGAAGACACTCGGCAAAGGTAAGGAATCAATTTTAGGTGCAGGAATCAAGATAGCAACCATATAAAATCAACTTAGTGTTGGAATTCAAAAGACAAAGATACTTTCTGTTTTAATATGTGGAAGTACTTAAAGACTACTGGTCGAGACTATACCTTCCCATGGTTCTTTCTCAGATCAAGGAACTCAAAAATATCAGCATGCCAAGGCTCCAAGTATACAGCAAATGCACCTAAGTTTTAGAAGCTCATAAGAATTTATGAAGACGATGGAACTAAAAGTGAAAATATGAAAAAAGGCATACCCTTTCTTTTGCCACCACCCTGATCAACATAGCGAGCAGTATCATTAAAGACACGTAACATAGGAACAATTCCATTTGATGTTCCATTTGTTCCTCGAATATAACTCCCAGTAGCACGAATATTATGAACTGAGACACCAATTCCTCCAGCAGACTTGCTTATTACAGCACACTCCTTCAGGGTCTCATAGATTCCCTCAATGCTGTCATCTTTCATGCATATAAGAAAACAGCTGCTTAACTGCATCACAGAAAAAGCGACAGTAAATAAACAATTTCACAAGCCACACTGACATCATCTGGCAGGAAACAAGACAGTACTTGGGGCCTCGGTGTGCCAGCATTGAAAAGCGTTGGTGAAGCATGTGTAAACCAGCGCTGGGACATCAGATGGTATGTCCTGATGGCAGACTCAATGTCTTCCTTGTGTATCCCTACTGAAACCCTCATCAGCATGTGCTGTGGCCTTTCAACGACCTTCCCGCCAAGCTTCAATAGATAAGACCTCTCCAGAGTTTTGAAGCCAAAGTAGTCATAGTCGAAATCCCTGTCATAAATTATCTCACTGTCCAAGCGAGCAGCATTCTGAAATGTAACAGCATTTGGAGCCATGTGAGGGACGATTTACATCATGCGGGTAGAGGGCATAACATATTTACTGTATGAAATAAACAACCTTATAAAAAACAAGGAATGGAACAGTGAATTTAACTGCCACAAACAGATCAGCACTATCTACACAGGTTCCCTGTCAGAAACGTGTCAGAAGCAGTCAGAATCTCACCTTCATGATGATTTCATAAACATCTTCAGCGACCAGAGGGGCCATCAGCCCAGATCTCTCGTTGAAGTGCATGTACATGTCCTTAATCCTGCATCCACAACAGCCAAATCCCAACTCACAACTCAATCGAACGAATCCAGCCTTCATCCTGCCGCTACAAATGAATGAATGAAGTCAAACCAAAGTCAGCTGTTTCTTACGTCTCCGAGAAGGACTTCTTTGTGTTCTTGTGCAGGTTCGACACAGCAATCCTCGCCGCCAGCTTCACGAATCACGACAGAGAACAGGGGCAGCAACCAACCCCACCGTCAGGACAACGAAGGCAGACATGAGAGCTGAAACCAAGGGAAGGAAGAGGATTTCGCGGTGTGTTCCTCACCGAGGCGTAGTCGGGGTGGGACGCGGTCATGGCCGCCGCGGTCTCGGCGGCGAGCTCATCGAGCTGGCTGGTGGTGACGCCCTTGTAGACCCCCGCGCAGACCTTCTGCGCGACGAGCACGGGGTCGCAGTGGTCCTGGCTGAGGCCGTAGCTGAGCTTCTTGAGGCGCGCCGTGATCTTGTCGAAGTGCACCGTCTCCTGGCGGCCGTCCCGCTTGACGACGTACATCTTCCGCGCCGGCGAGGACTCCCGTCGAACACCTGGTGCGCGCGCCCACGCCGCCGCCGGGACGAGAACAAAGCGAGCAGAGGATTGGGGGGGGGGGGGGGATGGGAGGGAGGCGGTAGGGTTTGGCACGGTTTTAAACGCCTTCCGGCGCGGAACAGGCGAGGAGTAATGAAGCGGAGCTGGAGCCTGGAGGTGGAGGATTTTTTTTTTTTTTTTGTGCGCGCTGGAGAAGAAAATGTTTGGGTTTGGCGCGCGGGCGCGGAGGGGTTTCCCGCGCGGATTTGGCGTCGTGGAGCGCGCGGGTGGGGTTGGTGGGCGGCACGAAGGAGCCCAAGAAACCGACGTGTGGGCCTACTACTCCGTCCGTGAATACATGATATTTTCGGTGTCCATGCCACAAGTTTGACTGGATTTGTAGAAAACATGTGCAATATTTATATCTCCAAATAATTTTGTTAAAAAACTCGATTCAAATATCTTTCCAATGATATCAATTATGAGACTAATAGATGATAGTTGTTATTTATAAAAATTGCCGGTAGTTATTTCTTAGGAAGCGAAAACGTCAACTATTTAGGGACGGAGGGAGTACGTCAGTCGGTCTCTCTCTGGTCCAGCATGTCACAAAAGGCACAGGAATTCTGCCGCGTGCGACGGTCACGGGCCGGCACGTGGGCCCTTGATGTCAGTGCGACGGCGGCGCGTGTGCGGCTGTGCGCTCGCCGCTCGCCGCTCGCGGCAGGCGGGAATCGAGGAGCATGCTGTGCAAGCCTTTTGCGGTTGCGGGCGGGTACGCTGCCAGGTTTTGAGAGGGCGACGTGGACTTTTTTTTTTTTGATCAGTTTTAATTTTTATTTTTTGATCAGGACGTGCACTTTTTGGGGCCGCCGTATGATTGGTTGGTCCGGACTGCCACGCCATTCGATTCTCGTTCTTCCTTGCAGGGGAAGGAAGATGCTGCAACTGCGTTGTGAGGTGACGCGGCGAGGATGATGCTTGCTGTCCGGCAACGGCAGCCGTTGAGATCTGGAATTTCTGAAAGCCGTCGTCGTGACCCTCGTGCGCCCTGAATTTGAATTCGAGAGGAATCGTACAGAAGAAGGGAGCGGGAATGCGGGAGCACTGGAGCAGGGCGTCGTGTACTCTCGTGTGAATTCTTACTCGGCCTGGTGGGCCTATTTGTCTGCAGGGCCGAGTTGGCAGCCTGGTAGGCCTATCTGTGCGCCGGCGTTGCGAACAGAGACATTTTAGCCCGTTTGCCCAGCCGACTCGTAAAGCCCAACTTGTAGGCCCATATGCAACTTTTGGTCCATAGCTGATTTTGCCATACGATTGTAGGGAATAGGAAAACTGTTCCTCGAGAGGGGGAAATCACTGAAAACGCTATGGAAATGGAACACCTGAGGCCGTATGTTTCAGAGAATTAACTTACAAACATTATTTTTTATGATGGGAGATATCTTTTTTTTTCTTTCGAGAGATGAGAGTTATTAGGCTCTCCATCAATCACCCTGGGCAAAAATAACCGAGAACCGAACCGAAATAACCGAAACCGAAATAATGGAGCCGAAAATTTTGGTTCCCTGTTCGGTTCCCACTTCTCAGGAACCGAATTTAATCGGGTTAATTCGGTTCCCTACCTCGGTTAACCGAAATAACCGAACAAAACCAAATTTCAGAAGTAAGCTCAATAAACCTTGTAACATAGGCCTAATACCACCTTAACCCTAGATATAAAAGGTGGATAACACCCCTCATAGCCCTATCGGCCTCATTTTTTAAAATTTTGGTATTGTGCTTTTAAAAAAAATCCTCTATTCCCTATTATTTTTTACTACTTAGGTAAAATTTCGGTTAGTTCAGTTCGGAACCGAAACCGAACCGAACTAACCGAAACCGATTTTGCTCGGTTCCAGAAATTGAGAAGAACCGATCGGTTTCTATTTTTAGAGAACCGAATTTATGTTAATAACCGAAGAACCGAACCGATCGGTTCTGGTTAACCGAGCGCCCAGGTTGATCCATCAAGATGCAAGAGTCTAAATTTGGGCAAACTTCAAAGCTATGTTTTTGCAGAATTTATTATAGTTGCGGCTACACCAATACTGTTCTGTTGAGAAAAACACTATTCGCTGAAAAACATGACAGGTTTTGACTGATTAGCTCTAAATTTACGGTGGCAATGACACATGCACCAAAGTGGATATATTGTTAATTTGGTTAAAAAAACACTTTTGCCGTGTTGCCGCAAGATTTTCAGTCCTCTCGTAAAAGAATTAAGCTGAAGACAACCAGCATGTGTTCTCACCTCTAGGACTTGCTACTCACAAGTTGCAAATAGAATTAAGCTGAAGAATTATTGTTTCTGCACCTTTTGTGTGCCAATCACATATATGCATATACCTTCTGTTTCAAACTCGCAACTCTAGTGAAAACCACAAGGTGATAATAGAGAATCGCGCGCCAAGCACACGAAAATTAAGCTGTGGAATGAACCGAGAACAAGGTGTTCCTGCCCGCTCATCACACTATATTTCTGAAAAACGAACCGAGACCAAATACCTGCGCCGATGTGCCATCACCAGAAGAACAAGAGCAACATGACGATACTTCGACTGATCATGCAAGCCACACACACTTGTTTGAGATCCCGTCCCGACGTCCTCCCAAGTCCAGACGTACACCACACATGCATAACCGAGAGAGCACATAAAGAAATTACGGAGTAGTACACAAATTGAGACATGCTGCTACTATATAGCTAGCTTGCACAAACGATCGATGCCATCATCATGCTGGCCGCAGTACGCAGGAAGAAGCGCCATGCCACATGGCGCGTCGTATACATGGATCGGCGGCGGTAGCCGGCCGGTGATCTCTCCCTCGCTGGTGGCCGGGCTCAGTCGTAGACGAGCGGCGGGCACTGGAAGCCCGAGGGCGGGTGCTTGCCGCATGTGATGAGCAGGTTGAGCGCGATGGGGAGGTAGATGTTGATGTTGAGCAGGCGCAAGCGGATGGTGGTGCAGAGGCACAGCGCCGCGTCCAGGTCCGCGACGCCCTGCACCAGCGGGCAGCACTTGGACCTGGCCTCCTGCCCGATCACCAGGTGGATCAGCCCGCTCAGCACGTCCACGCACGCGTTCAATTTCAGGGTGTCGATCGGGCACGTCCGCGACGCCGGCGGCGGCGTCGGCGGCACGTACGGAGGCGTCGGCGGCACGTAGGGTGGCGTCGGTGGAACGTACGGCGGCACGTAGGGCGGCGGTGACGGCGGCCGAGGCGTCGGGGGAACGTACGGCGGCGGTGACGGCCGAGGCGTCGGGGGAACGTACGGCGGCACGTAGGGCGGCGGTGACGGCGGCCGAGGCGTCGGGGGAACGTACGGCGGCGGTGACGGCCGAGGCGTCGGTGGGACGTACGGTGGCACGTAGGGCGGCGGTGACGGCCGAGGCGTCGGGGGGACGTAGGGTGGCACGTAGGGCGGTGACGGCCGAGGCGTCGGAGGCACGAACGGCGGGTTGCACGGCGGGCAGTTGGACGGGGGCCCGTGGTGGTGCTTGGGCGGCTTGCCATGGTGGGGCGGGCGGCTGTGGCCGCCGCCGGAGCCGGAACCGGAGCCGGGAGAAGGCCACGTCGGCGAGCCACTGCCGGGCGCCGGGTGCGACGGGTGGCCGTGCCCACCGGTACCACTGCCGGGCGCGGTCGGGGGACAGTTGCTCGTCGACGCCAGCGAGCTGGGGAGGAGCAGGAGGACGGCGGCGGCGGCGAGGAGCAGGAGAGCGGGAGCTGAGGTGGTGGAGGCGGCCATTGCGCCGGCTCAACACAGAGACGACGCCCGTGACGGGTTGTTGTGCACACTGCAGCACACGTCCCTTTTATAGAGGAGCGTCACGTACGTACGGTTGGGCGCGCCGGGCAAGTGAAGTGAAGCGTGCTCGGCTACTAGCGTCGCGACGAGGTCCCTCTGCGCTCTGGTGCACGATGGCAATCTCACAGTCACAGACTCACAGGTACGTGCAAGGCCAACCTGCACTGCATGCCCGCAGGATTTGTCAACACTCACTAATTAATCATGGTTGCGAACTTGCGTTGCGTCCTCAATCTCATCTTCATTGCCATGTCATTCAGGCTGCCGAGTAAACTGCATGCGCAACGGGGACGGGGACGGGCCGATGGGTGCCAGGTGTTGTCCGCGGTGCGCGGGGCGCGCGGCACCTGGCGCGGACACGCGCGCGCAAGCCGCCAACGGCCGGGGGCTCACGGGCCGGCAAGTGACGCAGAAGCGTCCGCTCCCAGTCGTCGTAGCTATCTATCCCTGCTCCGCCGGCCGGGCGCCGGCCGTGCTTCCGTGCTTTGCTCGGACGGAACATGGCGGGAGGCGAGGATAGCGCGGGGACCGATGAGGGGGCTCGAGACTTCGCAGGCCAGGCCAGGCAGGACGCCGCACTGCCGCAGAAGGGTATCGCGGAGACTGACTTGGTTGTCCTCTTCGGGAACGGCGGGCGCGCCCGTGACCCTGGCGCACTGCCGCCGGTTTGGAGCCTTCCGGCGCTCAGCGCCGGGCTTCGCCGCGCCCAGCACGCGAGCCCGCCTCTCTCTCTCGTCGCGGGGTCACGCGCGTACCCGAACCATCGATCGTCCGTCTAGTCTCGGTCTCCGGGGTGAGCATGGGCACTACTTGATCAGTGGGCAACGTTTTCTGTTTCCGTGTGCGGAGGACGCCGGACGACGACATCGACCGATGCGTGGCGCGTCCCCGCTCCGAGGGCGCGGTACGTGACGCGTCCCCTTGCATTATCCTGGCTAAATGCTGCGCGGATATGATATGCTGCCTAGCCGAAATCAGCAATGTAGACGGGCGACGAAATGCTCCGTAGGGGACCGCACGCAGGAGTCACAGGATTCAAACTTTTCAGAGGTTGATGGTGCATGACAGCTGTAGGATCAGTTTCCTTGTTTGCTCCTGTTACTTTCAGATTTTACCCGGGAGATCAGCTGCAGATTCTCCTAGGGTTTGGGTTGTTGGTTTAGCACTGTGTTCAGAGCACTGCCGATGATGTATGCCCAACTGAATCCAGTTTGTCTTCCAGAGATCGTGCACATCAACACTATCCCGGGCTTGAATTCCTGTGTGTAGGGTGGAGCAAGATTGTTAACATGTACAAATGAAACCCTAAGGGCTTGTTTGGATGCACATGTATTTAGCTAAATTCGCATGTATTGAAGTGTATTTGAACTAAGTTACACTCCAATCCATGTGGTTTGAGGTAGATACATGCGCATCCAAACAAGGCCTAAGGATTATAGAAACACAGCAAATGTATATCACAATTTAATACCTGCACCTATACCTAAAGGTAATGCGAACAACCGCACAACATCTACTCACCCTCATCCAAACATTAGACACCATTAAGATTACTAACCTGGGTGTACACCAGCCATTATCTGCTGTACTGTACCCCCATCAGAACTTAAAAATGATCATTATATAATTATTACATGTTGCAACCAGATACAACGTTATCTCGCTTTTGGCAACCAGCCAAACAGAGTGTGATCGACCTGAGCGAGACATCTGGCGGTGCCACATCTCCAGGTATCGGCGGTCAACATCAAAGCTAATTTTGCTATACAATTAAAACCAAACA